>KB308278.1:0-35093 GCA_000328365.1 Capitella teleta
AAAAAAGTTACAAAATTTACGAAATTCGAAATAATCATCAATTTATCCAATTAAATGCTTTAATTACCACAATGACCTTGACCTTGATGCAACCTCAATTAAACTTATAATTACATAAGATGGCTATGCTAGCAATTTACTCTGCAAATTTCAATGCCACAACCCGCTTAACAACCAAGATATTTGCATTTAAAAAAGTCGTAATTACTATTATGCCAGATTACGCAAGAACGGTGCATCTGAGAGCAGTAACAGCGCCATGCATTGTTGTACATATTAACGCGCTGGATCGATTGATGTATGTTGCAAGACCCCAGCTTAATTAATGAGTGAGCTAGAAGCGGTCCAATTTGAGATTTTGAAAAATCGCTGTGACCTTGACCTTTGACCTTTAACCTTCAAATTCGAATCAGACCCGCAGAATGACATGTACTATCAATGTGTGAAATTTGCTGAATTATACCTCACGGAGCTCCGCGCAACGGCGCATAAAAAATCGTTCACAGACTTACAAAAAAAAAAACACGTAAAGTAACATAAGGAAAATTTTTAATTTAAAATTTTCCTTAATAAAAAAATACCTGTCAGACCCCTCGGCCAAGATAGACTATGACTGCAGTTTATCTCGAGGTAAAATCTCATTGCTCTAGGCCTTCGTTTCGCAACCTGATCAACAGAGTTCAGGAAGTCAAGTGCGAAACATGGCCAGACATGGTAATGTACTGCAAAGCTGGACAATTTCAGTAGCAGGAATTATTTTGCAACGTTAGTATAACCGTAGTTATACGTTTACATGACTGATCTAAATATGCTCGGATACGGTTCGATCTCATTGGCTCCCTAGGCAAAACAGAAAAATGGCCAGTGGTTCAGATCTAGATGATTGAGCATTATGATTTTTGTTTCAGAAGGAGCAATGCAGCATAAATCAATATTACGATTAATTTCACCTTCAAGTCTTCAACAAAGTTTTTTCAACTTAAATTTGTCAATTAACACAATACTCTTTTTCCCTAATTGAATGAGGTGAGGAAACGATCAAACGAACAAATGCTGACTTTCTTGATCAGGTTTTCATTTCTTGCGATTTTAATCTGTAATCAGCAAGCACTATGATTGCTGCTAGAAATAGCTTGGCGCTAGTGGCGGTGTATACAAAGTAATCAATACCTGGTTTGAATAAGATGGGGTGGGGTTGTAACAGGGAGTGTGGTTGTAACTAGGACAAAACAGTATATATCAACCACATTAAAGGGATGGGGAACTAAATTTTAAGTGATGTTCTATTGACTCATAGCACCAATTGATAGCATTCCGTGCCAAAAACACCATGCCTGGATGCAAGCGTAAGGAAATAATGCATTCCGAATATCGGGGTTAGCATTGCCCCTATGGGAGAATGGCTTCCATTGCGAAGTATAGGAGGCAAACGTCAGCTGATGGCTTGGTTTGGCTGATGGCTGATTGGTTCCGTTCCCCTCGTGAAGCTATTGATTTCAGCCAATCAGAGCAAAGCATCTTCGCCATAAAAGGACATCTTTGTTGTTTACGAAACGAAAGCGCATGCGTGGTGCACTCTGGCTGACCTTTTTACTGTTTCAGGATGAGAAACATAGTAGGTGTCCTAGAAAATCGCTTGTTAAAATAAGAAAAATAGCGAAAAATATTTTTTTTTCGCGCCTGACTGGTGGCAAAATGATTATTCTATCTATTTCCGAAAATAAAATAAAAAAATATCCAAGGGTTTAGTCGCAGGACACGCTGATATGACAAGGCCCATTGTAACAGATGGGGAACTCGGTGTTTCATCACAACTGCTGACGTCACGCCTAGTTAGCAATATATCGCCCGCGAAATCGTTAGCGATGATATTCCTTGTGTGGGCCAGGCATAGGAATCATTTATGGTGCATCAAATAACGACTCAAAGTCAATTTTTAACCAGTTCTCCCTCCCTTTAAAGCAAAGCTGAAATAATATACCTGTCAGACCCCTCGGCCAAGATAGACTATGACTGCAGTTTATCTCGAGGTAAAATCTCATTTCTCTAGGCCTTCGTTTTGCAACCTGATCAACAGAGTTCAAGAAATCAAATGCGAAACATGGCCCGACATGTACATGATAATCATTGACACCATCAATGCTGATTTAAAAAACAGGCAAAATTTGATAACACAAACTGCATGAGAAAAAACATTCTTAAATCCCCAAAAAGATCTGATTACAATATTCCCTATTTACTTGGTTTGTAAGGCCAGTGTGAGCAGTCAGCTCTTGTGGGCCCCTCTCCTTAAGTGACAGGGGAATCAAGGGATACTTTGGACTAATGATAAATAAATATAAGTGGTAATTTACTGCAGAAATCTAGCTTTTCTGGATGATTAAGTCGAGAAGATAAATTTCAACATCTATACAAGGGCTTGGAGCATACTCTCTTTTTTAACTACCAGGTTCAAGGGTTCAAGGTTGGTCGAGAAATCAGTATGTCATACTATCATAACTATGTGAAGCCCACAACTCAACTGATTCCACAGGGGGTCTTAACAGTGAGCGAGCAGATGTGGACAAAACTCAATGCAGTGTATGCTTTCTGTCTATATATATAATATCAAGGGAAGTCACTGATTCCTGTCAATGACTCAATCTTAGGACGCTTGCCTCGAAAGCAATCTTCTCTTCAAAAGAGGGAGCCGAAACTTCGGATCTGGCAAGATCACCAATAAATGAAACGATTGACACCAATAATCTTGTACGGCAACGCCTAATTACTAATTAATTGGCCTAAAATCCAATCAGTTGCAAAACGACCAGCAACGGGTACGATGCATCCATTTTGTCCGACCGCAGCAAATTTTCAGCCCGCATCAAACTCACGATCACTAAATGTCGAAATAAAATCCTTAAAACCGGAATGGAGCTGCAAAAGTGTAGAGCTCAGGATACATTCTTAATTTAACATATTGGCTTTAGAGTGAAACATCCTGTCTGTAATTGTCTCTCGAACAATAAAAGCTATTTTGAGAGTCAAATTGAGCATGAAATAGGGTAGAAAGAGGAGTTAGAGTTGAAAGACACATTGCATTTAAGTAAGTTGACTTGACGGGAATTAGCAGACGACACATACAGCGCCCTCTGGTGTTTATGTTTAGAATCGTTTTATATACCTCACAACATGTTGTGTTATCTATATAACTTTAGAATTTATAACCAGTATTAAGAACTATAAAATTATATGATTACTGTTATATGCATTGGATAATTTATAGAATCATACTGCTGGACTGATCTCTATCGAGTGAATGCTTTGATTAATTTCAATTGCATTTCTCAGCTGGACTATTATTGATCAATCACTGAGCGGCTTGTTAAGGTGAAGGTCAAATGCTGCAGCCATCGTACCCGTTGCTAGTCGTTTTGGAAATGGAAGCATTTTTGTGCAATTAATGAGTAATTAGTCACTGCCGTGTGGAGTTTTTGGTGTCTATAGGTTCATTTATTCATAATCTTGCCAGATCCGAAGCCTCATCTCTCTCCCGTGAGGGGAATGTAGCTTCCGAGGCTTTGTTATTGTTAATCTGAGAAATCAGTGACTTCCCTTGATATTATTATATACTGTCTAGAAGGCTGCATAGGCATTCCATGTATCCAGATTCCAGAGCCCACTGGTAAGACTCCCTGTGACTGGTTCATGGTTGAAGAGGCTCCAAACATTTTTGACAGACCTCTCACTCTCAGCCAGGTGGAACACCACTGATGCATTAACAATCGATATCGAGTCGGATAACCGCGAAGGGACTTCCCAAAGGGGATTCCCGTACTCACGGTTATTCGGTAACCCTGCAGCCTCCGGGAGACGAAAGCGAAGGCCGCAGGGTGAAACTTGAAAGGAGATGGGAGGAGATGTCGAGTGGGGTGAGTACAGGGAAGATACGGACGGGAGGGTCAATCTTACGGGTGGAAATCTGGCATTGAATTTCTTTTTCTTGCTCGGCATACTGTTGGTAAGTATCAGAGGAAATATAGACGCTATTTACTTTCAAAAATCGTCTAATTCACCGCAAACGGAAGCTGAAAGGCGGAAGCGTTGAGCAGCGAAAATTTGTGAGAAATGAAAACGTTTCGCTTTCATCATTATCATAACGCACTCATTTCCTTTCACTGGTTCCCTGGTTTACTGGTCTCCGGCGCTACTGAAAAGAAGCACCGGCACACACCGATGAGAACTCACCCCTATTTTGGTACATCCATTTCACTCGATTTCACATGACGTCACTCGGAATTCCTAAGATGACCCACAAGGTGAGGCGAGTGAAAATGAATTTACAGTACTATAAAAAGCAGCCAATGAGATACCACCTGTCATCGGTGTGTGCCTGTGTTATTATATATATATGCATGACCAGGAAACTTCTGTATAATAATATATAATGATAACAATTTCGTAATTAATGACCAATGATTTCTGTTCATCTACCATTCCACGTTGTACACCTTTTCGCCTCATTAATTAAAGGGCTAGCGTTACCATGATATCTACACAACATACAAATAAATATTCCGTGTAAAAAAATAAATAAATAAAAAATAAAATTAAATTAAAAAAAAACAAAAACAAAACAAAAAAAATATATATATATAAAAAATATATAAAAAGTTTTGGCAGTGAAAAGTGTGTAAAAGGCGCTACAAACAATATCGTGGAGGAATTGCCATTTAGCGAGCACGTCATCGGCGGTATGATCTGCTTGCAAATCTCCATTTTTCCCTGCATGTTGCTGATTACAAACAGGGTGTTTTCGGTGAAAGCGCGTGCTAAATACAGAAAAAAATTCCGTATATAGTTTTACCGGGCCATTTTAAGGCAAATGTTTCCAGAAATATCGCATTAATAAGGTCACCTCAGTAGTGTGTTTTGGTCTCGTTGAGCGCCGAAAGCCTATTGTAAGTAATAGGGCGATCGAGAGTCATCTATAAATAGCTTTGACCTTCGCGACCTTTGTGCACTTAAAATACCGAGTCCCGATATATAATGGTATAGTATCCCTTCTATGCCTTCTATCCTTTCCCCCATCGTTGCGAGTGCTTTCTCGTGAACTTACCTGCTGTCCCTTCCCTTTGGGAACTCTGCACAACATCTTGGTGCCAAAGACCTTCAGCTTCTTACCTGTTGATTACAAAGATCAAAGGGAAATTACTCAGGTGTGTAAAGATCAAAGAGTAGACCCCGAAGCCAGCCGGAAAAAGCCGACTAGTCATCCGAAAAATATCTGAGCCGCCGCCGCCGCCGCTGGAATCTTACTTATCCGCCGAAAAACAGTTGGCTCAAATTTGGGTGAATTACATGAACATGACATCGTATTCTATACATGTATACCTACTCAACCAAATATCAACCATTACGTCCTTTAATATACAGAGGGTACACACTATTATAAATTATTCGATGTATACACACCAAATGTTTTAAATGCAAATGAATTCTTCTGTCGGAAGTATATCTCGATATATGTGGCATCCATGCCTATCTGGCAACTTATATGTATACATGAAACGAAGAAACATTTCTGAAAACAACTCCTTCGGGATCCAAGCATCGGGTGATGAGCCGAAAACCATCTTTTCGGGCGTTCAGACCGTTGTTTATCAGCTTCTGCCACATAAATCTGTACCCGTGTTGTTGCCCAGAACCTTTCTACTCGTTGTTGATAAAGGAAGCAACATCATCAATGTCGGAAAACTTTCTTCTACGCAGCTTTTTTTTTTTTTTTTTTTTTTTTTTTTTCTCGCGAGAATCCTCCGTAAGTGGCGGTCGGAGAGAATGCACCCATGTTGCGCCAAACACCGTAAAATGTCTCTTTGACAAAGAGAGAATCCGAATAAAAGTTCACCAACATTACCTTATTGTGACCAATATAAGGGAAGTATTCTGACAGGCGTGCTAATTAATTAAAACGCTAATTACAAGGTGTTCCGGTAATATATATGTTAATTTGTTAATTTGTTTATTGTTTTTTGTTTTTGTTTTTGTTTTTGTTTTTGTTTTTTTTTGTTTTTTTTTTGTTTTTGTTTTTTTTGTTTGCACTACCTTCAATATTGTTCGGTGTGACCCAAAGAAGGTCTTATCAATTTTGGTGTTTTTTTCTTCGGATTTGCGCATGTTTGACCCAAAGCCACCCACCAAATATAGGACGCATCAAGAAAGACAAATACGCCTTTTGACTGACATATTTTTAGAGAATACAGTTGCTGTGGGCTAATTCCAACATGCATCGAATTTGAGAGGTTTAAAAAGGACCTCTGTTCATTTCGGAACCTTTTTAGATCCATTCTATGGGCTTTTGTGAGTGACGAGAGACCATTTTTGACAAATTTGGTCAAGTGCGAATTATATTCAAGACAATTTTGTTTTATTCGCGCGTTCAATTTCAGACTGTGTCACTGTGGTGACGTGACAAAAGTAACTCTCCTATTGTTAACAATGGAATTAAGCCGTCGAGTGAGCAGATCTTTCAGCAGTTTTCATCAAAGAAATCTCACTCATCTTGTTTCAAGCTATTCTGCCTGAGTAAGAAAATCGTATTTTAATTTGTCTTAAATATTAATCAGACCGAATTATTCAGAATTGGTCTCATGTCACTTAAGCGTTTTGAAATGAACAGAGGCCCTCTTTAAGTATTTCTCCATGTTTCAGGCACTCAGCCTAAATGCTCTAAATTACAGTAAAAACCTCAGTACTCTGGCTGTTCCAGTGATCAGATTCTTTAATAAATATGAAATGCTAATCAATTGTCCCATGCCATTCTGAATCATTGTCAAAAAGTCTATTTATTGCCAGAAAGTAAAATCGGGAAACTCAACAGGGATTTCAAGACAAAAAAAAAAAAACAAAAAAAAAAAACAACTCCTTTAATAATTTTTTTTTCATCAATATAATTTATTCATAAACAAATGTCATGAAGGCAGCGTACTTATAAAATATGTTTTCTTTTTGTAAAATGATCTTCAACACACAAAAAAAGAACCTGTTTCTGTGAATGAAGTTTCACAAAAAAGAGATTATGTCACAATTGTTTCTGGGAAAAAAAAAGGTAATGAGAAAGAGACAAATAAACAGGAGAGCACCAAAAATTCAGAATAACTTTTCTTCAAACATTGATAAGATTATTATTACGATAAATGAAATGGGACTTTTATCAGTAGAGACGAGAGTAGGAATCATTGAAAATAATACTTGAGGGGGGGGGGCATTAGCATAATAATAATAATTATAATAATAATATATTTGACCTCTTAAGGAATATTTTTCATTAAAGCGCATTAGTCATGACTGACGAGGAGAAATGAATTTAGGGCTTTTTGAAAAAAAAAAAAAAAAATTGGATTTCATGATTTATTTCTCAGAAAATTATCACAAACAATGGTTTTAATCATTTGCAACATGAACAGATTGTCAATGAATATGAAAAAAAAAAAGATAATTAAAACTGAAACTGAGCAATGTATTTTATGCAGACAACCTGAAATTGGCAGAAAATAAACCTGAATAAAAAGTTACCTAATAAGGTGGGATGATATTATAACCCCACACAACTGTTAAATCTACCGATTACCTTCAACGAAGCTAAAACTAGAAAAAAAAATTATAAAAGAAACTATTATGAAAAAAAAAAAAAAAGACAAGAAAAAGGTTTTCCAGCAAAAAACAAAAATACAGATTAATTTTCTTCTTTTTGAAAGTTCACAAATTGCTGCGGTAAAAAAGAAGAGGAAAAAAACACAAAATTATTGAGAAATACACAAAAAAAAAGAGAAAAGAGGGAAGACTTCAAGTAAAAATATATGCACGGAGAAAGGAAGTAACAAAATCAATTAGAATGATGGTTGCTAGATAAAGGGTATATATTTATGTACATTAATGAAATTGCTATGAAAATATGACAACATGATTTAAAAACAACACACAACAGTTCATCTGAAGCACACGCCAACTCAGTAGGTATTCTCATGGCCAGCCAGGACGTAAAGATTAGATGGACCAGACGGGTCATTAGTCGGTCGGCTATCAAGGACGATGACCCTGGGAAATTATGGATAAGGTTATAATCACGGTTTATAACTAACTACTGTGATTCATAACATATATTTTGATATCTCAATTTCTTTTTTTTTGGCAAATAAGCTGAATAAAACTAAGCTCATGAATATTCATTGGCTAACTGCGTGATGGAATGGAATGTTCCTACCGGTCATAACCTAATAGTTTGAAAGTTCGACTTCGATCGCAAATCTCCTGAGTCACCTGGATGAAAACATGAAAATATTTGATACTTGATAATTTTGTGTGCAGTACCTCATTGGCCTTGAAATTCCTGCCTTGCATTCCATGGCGATGGAAAGCTAAAACGCTATCTTGCAAGCAGACTGCAAAAAGATGAAAAAGAACAGACATATTATTAGGCAGGAGAGAGTTTGGATATCTGACGGCCAGTACGATTACAGTGAAACCTATCTAAGATGACAAACCAGGGGACCAGCTGAAAGTCAAGTGGTCATGTCACACAGGGTGGTCATAGGAACATCAGTTTCAAGGCATATGATTCCTCATACACATGTAATTTTATACATTATGTATTCATCAAGGCCCAGTGCCCTCCATATAAATTACAATTATTGATAACAGTTGCTTGAATTAATTAGATGCTTACGGACAGAGGCAAAGTTGAAACTAATATGAAGCTTTGAGAAGTTGAGATATACAGTTTGATCAATACACTGCATTGTGAAAACGTCAATTAATATCTGTACCACTGGCTGGGCAGTAGACGTCTTACACTGGGTCACGCTAATTCACAGGACCAAAATCGGGTGGACACCGATTGTCTTATAAAGGTTGGTTAACATTGAAATAGGTCGTGACTGAGCAAAAGTGGTCTTTTTAAGACAGGTGGTCTTGTTGCTTTCACTGTACCTAGAGATTCAACGGGGAAATCAAAATGCAATTCTGCAGCTTGTCGTTTGCTGGATTTCAATTTTCCTTGAAGATTCACAACTTTGACGAGGTTTTCATAGCAGACCAAGATGGAGTCCTTCTCCAGTTGCGTAACATTCACCACATCAAGGAGGTCCACACACGAACTGAGTTCTGTGAACCAACTGGTTGAAGAATTCAAGTTGATGATGTCAAACTTTAAGTGGTTCTTATCCGTGCTGTTGGAAGGGAGAAAAAAAAAAAAACGATATATAGAATTGAAAAAAAAAGAAGAGAAAATGTTATAAAAATCTGATTCATATCTCAAAGCCAAATAAAGGTCATATACCCTTTGCTGACCCCAACACAGACAAGTGGATACTCGAGCTCCGGAGTAATGAGCATCTCAAATGTTTTCAGTGGCTGCAGCGGTGGTGTGTCAAACGTCTTAGAAAGAAATACGAGTCATAGTTAAGATTGATGACTGAGTTCACTAACCTTGAGAAGCATAAACTTAGAGAGCGGCTCATACCACTGCATGAGGAAGATGCTATTCGACATTGCCCCACACAAGTACTTGTAGCCATTGTAAGGATTCCTACCCACACAACACCGCTGACAGCCTTTCGTGTCAGGGACTTTGGTGGTTGCAACAAATTTTCTACAAAAAACCCCAAAATAAAGCTGGCTGTGTGGACGTTATTTCATGAGGTACCTCGGGACTAGTTTCTCCGGGATCTTGTTGACCGGCAAGGAGAAGCGAGAGGCGTGTTTAGAGTGCAGTGCAAGAAGGTCGTGCCGGTACAGAGAGGGGCCTTTGCCTGAGAGCGACATTAATACATCCTTGATGATGTACACCCAGATGCAACGTCTAGGCTGAAGCTATATTCGGATTAAAGTTGTGACATGGAAACACGCCAAGAAGATTTTAGTTACCAGGATCATTGAACCTTCATGCAGTTCATTCAAGTTGAGTGTGTAAATGCCTTCATCTGCAGCTAATATTACATGTTGATCTGTGATAAGAAAGATATCAGAGTACAGATTACATTACAGTAAGTAGATGTACCTTTGGTGTCTGGATTCACCCAGCTACCAGTGTGGTTGATGTGGATGGGACATCCATTAAAAACTTTGGAGAAACATGCTCCCATCTGGAGGTAGAAGAGAAATTAATTTCTGAATTTGCCAAGTTTTGATTCCTACATGAACTTGAGGAGTCGGAGGTAAACCATTGCTCATCGGCCGCTGAATGAAAAGACAAAATTCAGATTCAAAAGCAGATATTGGTTGACTGACCTGAGGCATGGACTTCTTGTCCCTACGGCGCGGAGGCACGACAGGGGGTGGCGGTCGTTCAGGGCATTCCCCGGTTCCGTTAACTGCTCCTTCGCTTCGACTGACTTTAGGAGGCAGAGCGGGAGGAGTATCACCAGTCTCCTCCTCCTCCTCTTCCTCCTCCTCATCATCCTTTGTTGCTGCTGAATGTGGAGGTTCCATCCCAGGGACTAGAGTGCCCATGTAATCCACGATTCCCCCGATCATGCTTTCTGTGGTCTCCATGGCTGAAGCTCCGGCTAGATGTTCGTCAGATTCACTGCCGGTGGGCGGCGTGTGGAAGTCTTCAGAGGAGGCGTAATCCTCGGACGGAAGCTGTGGGAGCATGAATTATTACAAAGGAAGGGCAAAAGAGGAAGCATAACATACCTGGGTAGAAATTGGGGATTCACCCAATGGGAGAGTGGCTCTGTGAAAGAGACAATAGCTAGAACAAATTTCTATACAATTAAAGAAACAAAAAACCTAATTAAGAAGTACCTAATTATTTACATGCGCATCTAAAACAAATTAAAAAACAAGATACAAAAACACACACAGATGAAGAGAATGAATAATAAAAGAAGCAGGAAAAAAGGACGGACAACATGCGTTCACCACTGAGAGGTCGTCGTCTGCTGCGAAGTACACGCAAATAAAAACCATGCAAAAAAGTGTCAAAAGATTCAGAGAGAACAAACGACACATTAGCGGACTGTGCACAATGGTAAAGCATCTACAACAGCTGCGAAAGAATCGTGCTTACTGGTTGGCATACGCAGAGGAACATTCATCCTCCTCATCCTCCTCCTCATCATCGTCCACTAGGGTACCACTGTGACCCCTACAAGCAAAGGTCAAAGAAGACAGGTACAGGGTATGCCACTACTCTCTGTGCAATACTACAGGTGTATCTGATATCTTTATACCACAATGCACGACTGAGTTATGATATAAACTAGAGTCAACCGCTGTTCATCTGTTGCATCCAGAATATTGGGATAACATTCAAAAGGAAATCAAGAGGAAAGATGTCAAAACTCTGTAAACAATCTCTTTCTTTTTCTCACCTTAATCCCTTACTGAGCAACCAAACACAAAGAACGATGACAGCACTATTGTACTCTGCATAGTTCCACTTTAATATGTGGTGACGAATGATACGTTTTACAGGGCAAACAATCCATGTAAATCAACTGATTCCAAGTGCACTATTTCAACACGACTGAAATCCCTGGTCTGAGCTCATGCTGCAGAGTCAAAGGTCATCCCAATCAACAGTGGCTGACTTAATTGCGTGAGGTCAATCAGTAAAGATAATGCATCCATAGTAGAAGTTGACCATCAATTGAAAAGGCAGCTACTGAGCTCAATTCGGCCTTCCAGGAATCGTGCTCATCAGAATATGTAGTTCTTAGAAATGTACGAAGAACTCTTTCTCTACTCAACTAGAGCTCAATGTAACATAGTTGTCCCTGATAAGTTTAAATATATTTCATAATATTTTGTTCCATGCCACTAATACTAATACATCTGAGGGAGCAGAGTTCAAAATTGTAATCAGGCCAGTATCAGCAGCCAGTCAAAAATCATGTTAGCATATCTTCACAGATTTAAATGAATGAGCACAATTACATTGATGAACAGATGACGAATACATTGAGCACTTGATGGATGATGAATATTCTGAATGAACAGCATACTGATGAACCGCAGTTGACTACACAGCGCAATATAACATGGCACACCCTGTATGTGGTCAAGACTTCCGCAAAGCATTCGATCATGTGAAATATTAGTAATCATTTAAGTAGCTCTTAGCCAAATAATTACAAAAGCATTAAGCTAAGTTTAGTTACTTAGCAGAGAGAATCAGTCCTTAACCTAAAGTCATCCAATGGAAACTCCCAAGATACAACTTCACCTCATAATTAAAAAAGATTTCTAATCATCCCCGAGTGTTTTTGGATAACTAAGAACTGTTAAAAGTCAAGATGTTAGTCTTGAGCACAGAATCAGAAGCTCATAAAACCATGCTGGGAATCACTCTCAAGAGTAATAAGAAAACCGACAAGGGAACATAATAAGGACACAACATCAACGGAAGACTTAAGAACTCAAAGGAGACCAGAAAAATTCACCCTTTTGGGGAATATAATACACATTTTTTTAAGGAATTAAATGATGTAATAAACATGCAGCAAAGAGTGTTTGTAAGCGAATAAGGTGAAAATGGAGTAGCTACAACCGCCACCACCAGGGGGCGTTAAATATGGCGTACCTTCGAAGCAACTCTTCCTCGACGCGTTCGAGAAGAGTCCTGAAGAATTACATGTACGTGACAATCAGTTCTCTTTTTATACAATGCTGTGTTATGGAGATTTTTTTTTCTTCAAATATTTGTACATCTATAACAAAATTAAGGCTAAATTGGGTTTAAAGAGTTAAAAATTGGGAGAATTTCGTTTTCACAGAAAAATGGTTGGGAAGAGTTAGTTAATATGAAGGGAGGGGAAGGGAGATTGTAAGCATGAGTACTAGAGTAAAAAAAAAGAGCTAATTCAAAAAAGAAAAAAAAAATGTTGGAAAAAAAAAAAAAAAAATGCAATAAGAAGGAAAGAGGAGGAACAATTATTGGAGGAGAAAGATTTACCAAATGAACGAAGTTTGTTCAGATAGAGAACGACTCCGACTAAACAACAAATGGGAAAAAAAACCACGGAAATTTTTACGTCAAGACCCTGGTGATTTGTTCCTTAACGACAGGTTGTGAGGCATACTTACTTATTCTCGTCTTTTTTCAATGTCCATTCATGGGCTAACTCATACGCATCGGTCGGCTGAAATAATGAAATAAATTATAAATATGTTGTAATTTTAGAGTATGATAGATTAGCCAGGATACATGGAATGAGTACAAAGATTAATGTCAACTAGAGGTAAGGCATTAAAAGAGGATCCAGGAGTCGAGCATTATATGGTAAATCACAGGTCTGTTCATGGTCAGATGATAGAAAAACATTTTTGACTACGAGGTAAAACGGTAAAATCTTAAGCAAACCTAAAAACATTTATCAACTACAAGCAAGAATAACAAACATTTAAAAACTACATGTTTGAATAAATAAATAGATAAACTATGAATATCAAAGTTATAAATATATAATGCTATAAATATCATCATGCACTATTGCTATAACACAAAAGAGTACAAGTTTCAGCAATCATATGAGAATATTTGAAAATAAATTTCAAGATGACAAGAGAAAAAGGGCAAATAGCACAGCATGGCACCATGTGTATTATGAAAGGCATAGAAAGCAAACTACAGCTACACCAATTAGCACACAGAGAATGAGGTCAAAAGAGGTCACCGACCCCTGTTTTTGGGTCAAGTTGTTGGGCGGCTGCGTCCTCGTGTGCCCAACCTTGAGCTAACTCGTATCCACCCGAACCCTATACATCAACCAACAAATAAAAGAGCTTAATTATGTAATTTATAACTTTAAAGAAAATCACGGCAGCATCACCGATAATTGTTTAATTGGGTCAAATAATCAACTAATCAATTGGTCAATGAACAAACCTGATCGGACTTCATTTCTGGCACGAGAGGAGGCGGGAAACTGACTTGCTCCACTGAAATATATTTGTACAATTAATAAAATCAAAAGTTTCAAATAAACTTACAATCAATTTCGGAACGAGTCCTTTGTTTGTTCCTAGCTGATCTCTCTGAAGGAATCCTGTGCGGCACATCCAACATGTGCTGAAGAGACCACATAACACATGTGAACCCAAAAACAATCCTAACATACCCCATCCTCGTCCGTTTCAGATGGATCAACGTATTCTGAGTCACCGGAGCTGTACGCTTTCTCTAGCAACTCCTTTGCGAGGCTCTTATGCAAGTGATGAACCATGAAGAATGGGTGCTAGATGGAGCAACAATATGAATTATGATAACGACATAAATAGATTCACGGCGTACCTCCATGAGTCGATCGGCCGCCGGTCGCTTCTTGGGGTTTTTCGTGAGTGCAACTTTGATGAAATTATGGAAAGTTTGTGACCAACTGTTCTTGTCTTTGAGTTGTGGAGGTTTGAAACCACTCTTAGACATAATGAACAGTGCTCGCATGGGGTGAAGGTCAAACATGGGAGGCTGCAGTTCAGCAAACTCAATCGCCGTGATTCCCACGGCCCAGATGTCACACTGTTGATTGTACCCTCCTTTGCGTTCCACAGCCGCCACTTCCGGAGCCATCCTGTTGAACAAAACATTTGAAATCTAATCAGAGCACCAAGTAGCCACTCACCAGTATGGAGTACCAATGAACGATTTCCTTTTACACATAGTGGCAGTGATTTGGGCGGATACTCCAAAATCGGCTGCGTACAAAATATAAACATTTTATTCCTCCCCCGTGACATCATATGACCTCACTGACCTAGCTTGACTCCACCATCGTCAGTGAGTAATATATTAGCGCCTTTAATATCTCTGTGCATCTTGCCCCAACTGTGCAAGTACTGTAGACCCTGCAAGGTCTCCCGGCAGATATACGCAATCTGAGCCTCTTGCAGTGGCCCCGTGACTTTAAAAAAAAGAAGACCTTATGCAGACAAAAATAAACGAAAAATCTTCGAACTCACTATGATAAATATCCTGTAGAGAACTGCCTCCACAGAACTCCATGCAAATCCATAGTTTATTGGTCCTGCAACAGTGAGCAGCAATGTTTATATTCAATGTCAAAATTTTAATAAGAGACTCACCGTAAATAGCTGCCAAAATAAGCGACAATATTTTCATGCTTGCAATCTTTCATCATTAAAATCTCCTGCTGTATGACGCCAAAATCGTCACCTGTAAAACAGAGAATATATCTCATCCAAAACACCCTCATAATTGAAACATTACATCTGTAGACCAGATTGGTTTTTTCAAGAATTGGTAAACATGTTAAAACCAACAGGCAAGAACAAGGGGAGCACTAACCAGCTTCCAGCTTGATGACTTTGATGGCAGCAAGTTCGTTTGTGCTGAGGTTACGTGCCTGCAAAATACACACAAATTTCAAGTCCTGACTAAACCATGAGTTATCAAAACGTATCAGAATTGATCCATCAATGAGAGAATAAGGGCAGAAAGAGAAGTGAGATCAGTTTAGAACTTAGACGTCCACATATTAAGTAACAGAGCATCATGGAATTCCTGGAGATTTAGTGACACTGTGGAAATGGAAATGGAATGGAAATGGAAATTTGGGTGCTGGAATGGAAATGGAATGGAAATGGAATGGAAATGGAATGGAAATGGAATGGAAATGGAATGGAAATGGAATGGAAATGGAATGGAAATGGAATGGAAATGGAATGGAAATGGAATGGAAATGGAATGGAAATGGAATGGAAATGGAATGGAAATGGAATGGAAATGGAAATCTTGGGTGCTTGCTTAACTCTTTGAAATATAAGGACAGTTAGGAGGGGAATATTGATATTTGATAAATCAGACACATATTTGTATATCCAAATTACTATAGTATAGGACAACTGAAGAGATTATTGAATCTATTTTATTATAGTAGAATAGAAGAATAGAAGCTTGTATGGCCTGTACAGGTAGTATAGAATACTGAAACAGGTTTTCAGAAAATTCCTCAGAATATGATTGAATCAACCACTGCATGATTGGTATTATTGATTCAATTTGCATTCATGTAAAATCTTACTTTTAGCATACACTATCAGTATTAGCACACTTTAGTCTCAAAACCAAAGAGCTATAAATAGAGTGCTATAAATAGAGTGAAGGGGCCGATATTGCATGACAGTCAACATAAAGCGACAGATGCTGGATTCAGGGAATTCAAACAAATTTCAGCATAATATAAAATATGTTAATTCAAATACCAAAATAACAAAGATGTCATTCAAGTGTAATGTAAGTAGGTTTGAATGCATAGTTGAGAAACTCAATTTCAAGTTACATAACACATTATTCAACCGTTACCACATTACGTAATCTTAATTATAAGGCAACAAAACTAATTCCACCGAGAGTCGCAAACGAGAGCATAATTAATTCTTAAAAAAAAAAAAAAAAAAAAAAAAAAAAAAAAAAAAATCACAATTTACCAAGTAGCAACGTTATGATCGCATTAATCATAACGCACTCTAAAAATCCGGCGTGGGTTTTTGCTTCCAGTCTTCTACCTCTATGAGTCCGTAACATTACTCATTATATTCATAAGAAAACCCACAAAACCTCAAGAGTATTGTGTTATAGACACCACACATGCAATACATGTTGATATCAACTAATACGAGATGCTGGGACTACTTGACGTCACGGCCAATAATGACGTCAAAGTCACCGAATTTCGCGCGCACGAGAGACATATGGGCAAAATAATAGCACGGCATCTCTAGCTGTCATAACGAACAGGGGGTTTTCTGAAGGCCATTCGACGAAAATGGGATTCCCGCTGAGTCAAGGCTTTAATGGCGACCCCCGTCACGACAAGCATCGAGAGACGCTGGCTGCTGAGATTCCGCGCCTTTTCAAACTGCGGGTTGTTGAATTTATAAGCTAGATAAACACACATGCAATGTGCAGGGAGAAATACGGAGCATCAACTTACAACCAAATTGATCGATGATTGAAGAATTTCAACTGGACTGCAGTTTGCCTCAAAAATGCTTCTATTTGATGTCGCATGTTTGTATAAGAGGACATACCTCTCAGAGGCGCTTGCATAAGCCACGGTATACGAGAATATATTAAGAACAATTACAGCATGAGTTGCCGTGACAGTGAGTTGAAATAGAGGAATCGATCACAAGCATGTAGCATAGCATGAATTTGACACCACAAATTAACGAATAAATAAAAGAGCCGAAACTACGACAATCGAAGAATTCTGCCGATTTAACAGGTGTCCCCAGGTGAGATTAAAGCCCATTAAGACCTCCTTTCGGGTCATGACTCCCTCCTATTGAGTACTGAGTCAATATTGAGCACTTGGCTACTAGTAGCTCTCATGCATGCAATGTAATCATACGCTTAAGATGCGGTGAGCAGGTAATTCGTAAGAAAAGAAAAAATACGCAATCTGTGAATCACAAAGATAAGACACGTGTTTAGTACAAACCACGTGCCTGCAGGTCTGACTGCCTCACTGACTGGATGACAGACTGACTGACCAAGCTAACAATTTGACCTAGGTACAAAACAAAAACAATAAGCATGACTATTTCAAATCTTCGATACATGCACATGATTGAACCCATGGTCCATTGCAGATAAAATGCAGAGAAGAAAAATCCAATACATACAACCCTGTAATTTGACATAAGGTGATGAGTGGAAAGATCAGATCAATTAGCACTAACCATGCTAAGTTCATCATCAATATAATCAATATTCAATAACATCGTAAATTATTCTTATAAAACAAATATATACATGTATCAGAGATCAAGAAGTGCGAATCAGATGTAATTAGCCGAAAAGGTGTGAAATGGCATGAAATAAAATCGAAAGTGGTTGCTAAGCAAACTGAACATCAAAGAGAGGACCTAATCAAAGTGCATCACTAAATGATTTGCGATCTCAGTCATTCACTCGAGGGCTTTGCACTTGCATGATAATATGTCAGGAATGAAGATTAATTATTATTAAAAAAAAGGAAATAAATGCTGATATTGTAATGCACTGAATGAACCAAATAGTTTCATAAAAAAAGTGGCATGTTGTGGTTGCATAAGTCAGCTGGTTAGCACAATTTCTGAGAAAAAATGTTGGTCCATGAGAGAAATGGATAAATGAGTTTAATGCATATAATATTAACATATAATTATTATTTTAGAATGATCTGATCTCTGATCTAAACACCTCACTGATTTAGGATAAAATAACACACGATATATAACATAATAAATTTCAATAGATTGATGAGAGAAATCACAATACATGTAATTAAACTTATACATTAGAATAATAAATAATAATATTATTAAATTTATTATGCATTGTAATTTGTAAACATAAAACATCCTCTTCCAGCAGAGTGTGTTGAACGCAGTCGGCGGCCGACTACCACGAATGCTGAATGGTTACATAATGATAACCATGTGGCCAGTATTCATGACAAAGACCGAGATCATTATACGTCACCATCTACGTTATTATCCCATGGAACCTTGATTGATATATTTAGCACAAGGGTCGAAGGTCATAGGGTCATGGTACACACTGGAATTTGTATTGGTTTAGAGAACCCAACAAGGAAATGAAATTCAAAAGATGAATTGAGGAAATGGGTGAGGGCAGCTCTCCTGCCTTTCTTAACCCCAGCAGCAATATTAAATATGCACAGTAATAATGCTAGTGAAAATGAACCAATACAAATTTCCAATAAATTATTATTTGGGGCTAAAATCCTTTATACATAAAAAAAAAAAAAACACAACACAAGATTCCTATGCACCCTAAGTAACAAAATTTGAAAATTTCATAATTTGAATCACCATTATCAATTTAGCATACAGTTTGACTATCTGAGCAGCATATACCTCAAACAAAGAAAGGTTTCCAGAGGAAAGAAACAGTAGATCCCAAGCAACATAAACAATGATGCAAAGAGCACACACACAAAAAGAAAAAGGATAAACAATTAGCAACAAAAGATGCACTTGGGTTGCTGTGTGGCATGCAGGCTTAATGGGCAAAACACCTACATGCAAATAACCAGGTAGAAGCACCATAGTTGTCATTATACGCTTATGTAACCGGGTACATCTGTGTACTGTGGCCGCATTCCTTGGGTTGTATTCAGATAAGGATTTATGAATGGTAAGGTCACGAGTAGTAGTAACTCTAGATGCCACAACAGGAACAGTTAATCTTGTCTTTTTTTTTTTTTCATTTTTGACAAACCGCGCATACTTTGTAATGGTGTCAGCTACAAGCCCTACAATCATCAACTAATGTATAGGACGTAGATTTGGAGCATGGAGAATATAGAGGATAATAATACTCTTGTCTGCAAGGAGCAAACAAGAGAATGGAAGCAATAAGGGTAAACTAAAGCCGAATTATAAAAGGGAAGCAATACTTTTGTCAACGCTGTAAGCCACTTAGGAAAATTGAAAAATAGCCGGTGTTCACATTACATTCCTCAGGAGGTGCTGTCAAGCCATGACGTGGACAATGAATTTTTGAGATATTGGCAGCACAACCTTTCAGGAAATTCCATTTGCATAAATGACCACCACTCAGAGCCTTAGAAGTTCTTAATAATGGGACAGTTCATCTCAGACAGGTGCTACACTTGTTACTCTGTAGCACAGGTTTATCAATAATTCTTACTTAATATAATTAGATTAATTACTGATATCATTTATCATCTCTACAGAACATACTCTTGTGATCTTATCAGATGAATTGGATAAGTAATTCAGTAGTTAGCAATGTAATTAATCTGATGATCAACAACAGCATTCATTAACACACTTGTGAAATAAGAATTATATGATCATTCATTATTCCATAATTCTCTAGCAAAAAATGGTGAAATAATCTCATCAAATTACTCATAAATTTCAACAGGGAACAGTGAATGGGGAGGAAATTCACTTAAATTCACATAATGTGCAGAGGGCACATGCATGAATAATTCATAGTTTTCTCACACCAAGAATCTTAAATCACACAACAGGACATCCCCTGGGATCAACCATTGAATTGATACGCAATGAACCACATGGCTCGTAAATGGTTCCTGATTCCTGAATTTTGAAATCAGCAATAACTGAAAACGGTATTTGAATACATGTACATGCACAAAGTATGCAGCAGGATTTCCTGACAGCCTCAACTTCATTTTCATCATAGCTACACATGTAATTTGAGAAGAAGAAATAATTTGCATCAAAACTTGCCTGGATTTCATGCTGAGCAATGCTTGGCACAAGCATACAAATGAACTGATGCAGCTAGAGCAACACTTGGTTGTGTCATCATTATAAGGGCGCCAGAGCAGACACCCCGGACGAGCGGTATTCTCCACTTCATTTGATCCTAACTTCTAACTTAGGGCTCTTTAAAACTCTTTTCCCTGCATGTTACCATAGACAGTAACACCCTGCAGTTGGGTAGCAATGCAGTCACTGAGGAATTTTCAGTTGAAGCAATTCAAAGCCAATTAAAGGGTACAGCTTTGGCCTACAATGGATTTGTATTTCAATGCACAATTTGCAATTTCTGCATTGAAATGATTGAATACATACATGTCTTGCATTATGTAAACTGTAAAGTGGAGAGAAAATGAAGACGGAAGTAAACCCTTATAATATGTGACCCCTCGCGACTAAACCTGCACCAAGTCAACACTCTCACATGTTTAGGTCTTAATGCCTCCTAGTAGCTGATACAAATCCATTCAGTTTGATGCAAGAATTATCTAAATTGGAGCAGTAGTTCAAAAGTTACAGCCTGTTTACACCCTTAAGGACCAACCCCACATGTAATTGAAGATGAGAAATTGGCGTTGAAAGGTTGCCAAAGATTCAAAATGATGAAAATGTTGATACAATAGGCTGAATTATACACCAACTATAAGACCTTACTGGTCACAGACTCACATGATTCTTGTATGTGAGGAAAGAGAGATCTTTTTCTTTATTTCATCATCAGAACATGAAAATCAACATTTTGAACCCTTCTGACCTCAAGGCTTGTTTTTCAGGAATATGCTTAGCAACTAAGTGCGGGTTTCAGCGCAGGGGCTCACATATTAAAAGAGCAATGGAACGACATATAAATTATTTTGGAACATTCAATTTGGTGTCACTCATCCAACTGATTATATGTGTATACTGGAAGAAACTATTATACAGAAGTTATATGACCAGACCGCCTCCCTACTATAGAGCCTTCGATAACTCAAATCTTCATCAAGCCGCTTTAAAAGGGAACTGTAACAAACTTTTCCTTGTCTTAAGTTACTGCTTACTGTTTAGGCAATCTGGCTTTGGGTTTTTGTGATAATGACAAGTCTGTTTACTTCAGTAATCAACAATCCAGCATCATTCAATATATTACTCAGATTGGATAATTAACATACCATGTAGTGATGATGTACTAAAGAGTTCAAAAGGTTGAACAATGGCAGGCTCTAGCCTACCTATTGTCCCGGTTACAACCACACTCCCTATTACAACCCCAACCCACTTTTATCAAACCAGGTATTAATTATCTCGCTTACATCCCCACTAGCGCCAAGGTATTTTTAGCAAGAATCACAGTGCTCGATTTCTCCCTTCAGCTGTTAAAGGATAGAGCGTAACTGCAGAAGGCAGTGTCAGCAGGAAGTTGTTTTGAACAAGTAGCTTACATTCATGAGAAGTTTCATGACAACCTGCTGCTAGTCAATTTCACAAAGAGCCGAATTCCTAATCAGCTCAGGATGCATGAGTTAAAGATTACATTGTACACTGTCAACAACCTTGAGTTGGAAATAAACAAACTTTGACTTAGACTTCATGAGGCCATTTAAAATGATGTCAGGCATTACTTTATCGCATGTAGCTTTGACAGCAGAGCGTACGCACTCAATGCTCAGCTCTAGCTGTGTGCTATGTAGGTCATCGTTTGAAGGAAGCTATAATCCTAAGCATTGAAGCATAAATACTCATCCAAATTACGAGAATCTATCATTGAGCAGTCACCTGAAGCCATTGAGTTGTTTTACTACGCGACCTGTTGCTTTAAGCATTACATTTATGTAATGCTTTAACGAATGGGAAGAGCGTCAGCCCGAGGCCCATACTTATAAGTATGGGCCTTCGTTTACAAGCCTTGTCACTCCACTCCACAAACATTGTCTTGTATTGTAACCTGGTAACAAGGCAATGTCTGTGGAGTGACACTTTCCAGGTTTCAGTGTCAGTGATCATGAGGTATGACAAACAATGACTCGGAAATGGGTGACAGATTCAAACTGTTGTCACACAATTAATTACAGCCAACCATTCTAAAGATGGAGTAATCAAAGAATGGGAGATGCAGGAGTCAGCCAGGGACTGAGGGAGGGTCAGGGTGGAGCGGGCGGCCTACCTTGAATACATCGCCGTAGGTTCCACTTCCAACTCGCTGAAGTAGTTCGAAGTCATCTTTGGGATTTCTACGGGAAATATCCAACGCAGGTGAAGCTGAAGCACTCATGTTTCACTGGGCGATGTCATTCGCCGATCTGCGAGGCATTTATGGGCATTGAATCCAGTTTACATCGCTATGTTTTGACTGGGACTTCTTCATCCTCTCACCCTCGGTTCAGCTTCCGGTTCTGCGCATTGAACCCCAGAGCTGTGGCGCCACCCACTGACGACGGTGCGCTATGACTCCTCAAGTATGTTATGATTACTGTCATCTTTGCACAGAACACGTGTCAGTTTTACTATTTTGCGACTTACTTTTGATTTGAATTGTACATCTATAGTAAACTTCGTCTCTTTGTTATAATACCATCATGATCATGGCGCACTTTGAACACGTTCCCCGAAGAACGAGAGCAGACCTTTTTAGCAGAGGCGTAGGAACTTTCCCAGACTTGGGGGGCCCAAATTGAAGGTAATGATAGGGGGACACACTAGGGGGGTCTGGGGGCATGCTCCCCCGGAATTTTTTTTTATAAATAGTGAAAAATCCCTTTTCTGAGCACTTAATTACTAGAATTTAATACATTACCCAAGTCAGATACATGTATGTACATGTATACTATATATTATATTTATTCGGTCGACTGAAATCGTCTGTGTATCCTTCCACTTATGACCTATAAAGTAATTCAACAAGGTATGGAGAACAGAACCTTAGTTAATTTTATTACAAATAAATTCACGAGTGATGCATATGTTGTATTTGCTGGAGGAAAGCGGTGATAAAACTTTGAGGTCTTAATTCAAGAACAGGATGAAGATCAAAATTTTTACCACACGTGTTAAATGTTATTGAAGTAAAGTCAGAATTAATATCACGTTTTTCTTCTTTTTACCTAAAGTTAATTAAGAGTGAGAACAGTCTGGTCTCTACATGTTGTTTACTCATGAATGAAACCCCTAGCACCTCAATAGTTGCGTCTAATCTCCAATCTTTATCTCAATATGCCAATAAAAATATTTCTGAGATTAATTCACATGACTTTAAAACATTACGCAATTTAATAGTTGATATTTGGCTCTCTGAAACTGATCACTCCACCTTTGTTCATTCTAAATTATTAATAGAACTTCTGCAAATGAAATCTCATTCGTCACCTTTCATGTCTTTTCACGAAATTCTAATAATGTTAAATTTCATTTGTCTGATGCCTGATTGATTGGTCTTTCAATTTTTTTTAATTTTTTTTCTTCTGTTAACTCATTAATTACCATTGTTTGTATGGTGAATAAATGATATTATTATTATATACATTTATACCGGTGATTATATAATGAGACTCAATAGCCGTGCAGCACACTGCTTGGCATCGTTCAACTTCGTTAATCTGTCCGCTGTCCTTGGCTGAGCCATCTGAGAAATGAGAAATGAACAATTGATGCCATACATAAGTGATATACAAGATAATAGAAATATAATTAATGCAACAAGCAAGCTTGCAAAGTCTGCGGGAAAAAAAAAAAGTTGAGTCAAAAAAAGTCTTGCATAAGACATTAAATTTTAATATATTGCAGCATAGTATCATTAGTATGGAACTATCATACAATTGCGTACATACAAATACCAAAAATAATGACTAATTTCTCTAAATGGCTGTGATTTTTTTTTTCTGCACATGCAAATTTTTGGCGTGGCCAAAACATACTCAGGCCCCCCCCACTCCTAGACTTGCCCCCCCCCCCCGGTTCCTACGCCAGTGCTTTTTAGCATACTCCCATAGGCCTATAATGGTTTGTGCATCCTTAATTGACAGTTCTAATCAATTCGATTCGTAGCACATGATCTCGATCGTTACTTAACTGTCCGCCTCTGTGCATTCATCCCTATACATGTAGCAGCTAATTGCCTCAGCTGTGAACTCGACGTACTCGCTTACGTAACTATGCCCTCATTTGCATATGGAGCTGACGCAAGTTCAAGCGTGTAACGTAAAGCGGAGTGGAAAATTTGGAGATCCAAAGAACAACGGATGAGGGCGCTTTAATTGAACAAGTTGAAAGCGATCGAATCTTGTAAAACAGCTGTTGTCAAGAAATATGAAAACTGATAAGAGCGTTGCACGGGGGAGAAAGAAAAAAAGTCACCTCATGAATGGCATGTTACAAGAAAACCTATAATATAATACTGATACTAACTATAAAGTATAAAAACTCAAAATTTAATCATTGAAACCACTTTCGACAGTCGAAAGTACAGGCATAACGAAGATATTTCATGCAATGTAATACTTTACAGAAGGTATCTATCTCGAATTTACGGTGGCTTTGCGAACGCTGTAATTGAATTTTCTTTTCTGTTTAAGTTTACAAGGATTCAAAGCTGATCGTTTCTGCCCAGGGATATTTCCTGGGGCGAGTTTTAGGTAAAGAGGCATCGTGCAGGATGCGCTATTAGCCTATTAGCCTGCATGCTAGGCCTAAATGTCGCTCATCAGCCATTTCCCGTAAATTTATTTCCGCAATTATCCCCTTGCGTCGGTCGCCCGCTGGACACATGACCGCCCCCACCCCCCTTAGAATATATAGCGTCATGAGATCTCGCCGGATTTGCATCGATCTCGAGATTGACCCGATCAGATCCCCAAAATAAGGGATTTCCGGATAAATAAATCGGAGCAATTATATCCATGAACAATTAAAAATAGACACATGCCATTAAATCTTTGAAACCACAAGATCCTCCCAAAAAAATGGTTTAGCCCTGAAAAGGACTGTTACCTTGCTCTCTTGAACTTCCGCATCTCACTTCTTTCCGGTGTGAAGTCCGCCCCTGAGGAGATGTTTGATTTCACTCTGAATCTTCTCGCTTTCCTCGACATTTCTCTGGATCTTTTTCCTTAAATTCATCTGCAGATCACAGATTGAGAGCAAGTCGTCGAATCTGGCGCCTCGCTCGATAGGGTTCGTATCCATTCTCCATTCCAACTCAGACGCTGCAATCTGCGCTTTCTCGATTTCGATGGTAATCATGAACTTGTCGCCTTCCAACTCCTGGATTTTCTTCTGCAAATTAGCAACTTTGTAGTATTTCGCTGAAGACATCGTGGTTTTATTCTAGAATATTTTCCATTCAATGAATGCTGGGTTCAAGATGGCCGCTTCATGTACAGAATTAATGTTTATACATGTATCGTGGATTCGTAGGATTGGGGCTTTTGTTTGAGACCTATGTCAGCGTTGAGAGTAACTGATAAGCGATGTATGTAACTGAGAGTTGAGCTATAAGTTTTTAATTTCTTGCGCCGCGTTTAACTGTTACTGTAATGTAATTGCAATTAAATCGCTTATATACCTCAAACGAAGGCATAACTGACACTTGATTTGAACTTACATGCGGTTGCATATTGTTCTGGACCGTGAGTTTAACCGGCTTGACTGTTAAATAAAACCCAAAACATAGAACAAATAACAAAGCCTCAATCCCGCTATATAAATATATATAAATATATATATACACCAGCATTCACTTCTGGACAATCGACGATGTCTGCCGCGTGCAACAGCAGCGTAGCTAAACTGAGGAATCGTGCCGACACATTGGAACGGGAGAGGATCCAGATCACCTTGGCCCTGGAACGAGCTCAGATCAAGGCTTCCGTGATCAGAGAAGGAATCGAGAAGCAGCCCTGCGCCAGTGATCTAGCGGCTGATGCCCAATTCAACAAATTAATCATGGTCGAGGAATTGCAGATGAAGTTCCAGAAGAGAATTCACAGGAACATCGCGGCATCCGAGGAGGTGCAGGAAGAGCTCGCGTGCCTCCTCGACTTGTCACGTGACGACGGGATCGAAGAAGTGAGAGGCAGATCGAGTCTTGCAGAGCAACGACACCAATAATTAACTCATCAATTCAATAGATCTTTAACCAACAATTCCATAGAATCCGAAATAGTGAGCCATATTGGAGAATGCATGAATTGTAGCCGCGCGTTTACTCAAATTATTTCCCTTTTGAAAGCACTCATCATAGCTCCTTGTAGCTCTTCGTCACTTCATGACATTGTCAGGATTTGCTTCCTTTGTGTTTTTATTCATTCTGTTTGCTTGTTCAGTCATGACTTCATTTACATCCCATTCTTCAATCATCCTTCTCTCTCTTCCTTTTCACCTCATATATTCCATTTCCTTCATGATAATCGGTGTACGTTGAATTCCCGAAAGCTTTTATAAAACCTCAATAAATGTGATTGAAAGAGAAGAAGGGGAGAAAAACCCGCAAAACAGTTTCTTATACATGTATCTGAAGTACCCAGTCTTCCGGATCTCTGTCGTTTTTCGACACAGTTTTCTTGCAAAATCGTCTCAGAATGTCGTTGATCATCATCAGGGGACGCCGGAACCTTCCGTGTACAATTTCTGACTGCGCTCCAGTCTCCACAAACTAACGGAATCCCGATGTTCCGCTTAAAGGCTACTTTTGATATTTTGCACTCGCTGTATGACAAGAGAGGGTACATTCCTGCATGTCGGAACTTTTACCTTTCGATTGAGATTCGATCTATCACAACGAACGATGAGATTGCTTTTCCTCCCTTGAATTGACTTCATCAAAACACCATTGTTTTTTACTCTCAAAACAAGTGCTTCTCGACCGGTCATTGTTCATACCGTCCAAGAGAGGATTTACAAGGCTTGCCCGAACAGACTGCAGACTGATCTTTCTCATCTTGAGATACAAAAGCTTCTCTTTCTGTGATAACATGCCTGTTAGTCGAGGAGAGCTAAGGAGTTGACTGAAATCCACCAAGAAAGATCGATGAGAACAATTTTGTTAATGAATTTGAAAAAGAAATATAAATCAAGAGACATGAGGAAGAAATTTATTCCCAAGAGAAAAAAAACAAAAACATGGAAAATAGAGGGAGAGAAAGAGAATGCTATGATGTAATATCATTGGTTAATGCTTTCATGACCAAACTTCCATGGAACACAAGGTAACCATGGCAACAGGTGAATCCATAGCAACCATGGAGATTTGTTACTCACAAAATTTTTTGATCACCTTCAACATGCGAAATTTCAATTTTTTTTGTAAACACAATTTTTTTGTTAATTAAAAAGAGGAGTTTGTCTAGGTGAAAATTTAAGGAGAGGAGAGCGAGAGAGGACAGGGGAAGTGTATTGAAATAGAACTATTATATACACCAACATTGTAAAAAGAGAAATTGGAGAGAAAAAAAAAAATTACACTCACCACATTTTGACACATGTAAAAAGTTTGAGAAAAAAACATCCACAACGAGAGGCAATAAATAATTTTGTTAATTAAATGTAATTCGTTTAATAATTAATAACCAATTAAATTCTGAAGATTCATCTAATTCACTAAGAGATGGAATAAAAGGATGCAAAAAAAACCAAACAAACAAGGAACACGCATAAAGATGTCACATTTGAGCGTAGAAAAAAACACATAACATAATAAAAAAACACACAACAATGTTATTAAATGGGGAAAAAAATAAGGATTTCCAATTATTCAAATAGTTTTACAACCAATTGTGACACTAAGAGTCATTCAAATAGAACAAAAAACCCTCAAAAAAGATGAATAAAAAGAGATTCGTACATCATAATGATAAAACAGGAAAAAAAGTGTCTATTAGTTTCTTATGGAAGGGAATGAAGTATTTGTTTTGACTTAAAGCAGTAGTCAAAAATATTCAGTTCATTGCCACGTCAATCGCGAGGGAAGATAGGGAGGAGAAGGGGAGAGAGGGGTTGAGGGGAATTGTAGAATGCTGCCGCAGAGTATCATGCTATACATCAACCACCATCTTCTTATGAACATCTAAGGAACCAACGACCTACAAGGAAAAACAGCAAGAAGAAATTAAAAAAAGCCTGCGACGACCGTTCAATTGAAAAAAAAGTAAAAAATTACCGAGCAAAATTCTTCAAAGGAAATTTTTCCATCGCCATCCGTGTCAGCATGAATGATGGTTTTGTCAACAATCTGTTGAAGTTGTGCATCTTTCAAGTTGTTGCCAACCATCATTTTGAGTACTTGGAAGAGTTCCCCATTGGAGATGAAGCCGTCTTTATCCATATCATAAATCTTGAAAGCAACTGATGACGAAACAAATTGGGTTTGTTTTTAATGAAAAGCTGACAACAGTGTTTGTACGATTTGATTGAAGAATGAGATGATTATTATCAATCACTTGGAGATTTGTTTTATTTGAAAGTCAATCCACACTCTTAGTAAGAAATCCTGGGTATAGATATATATTACAAGAGATAACTAATAAGGCAAAAAGCCTCGAATTTGTACATTATATTACTAGCAACCATCGGCAAGAAAAATACTATCAAATGGTAAAAATGACTTGTGGTTCTTAAAATCTGTTTTTAGAAGAAGCATGCATTACAATTGACTTGAAACTTGGCCTAAAACTACTAATTAATTAAATTAAACTGAATTGCTGCAGGGATTGTCAGTTAGGCACACAGAGATAAGATTGGATCAGGGTTCGCTGGAGAGAGTATTACTCTGGTGCAAAATATCTACAATCCCAAAAGCATCGGATAAGATTAAGTGGAATATTTCAGTATTCGTCCATGACAAGAAAGAAGGCCTGACACTTGAGTCTAATGTTGAAGCTCTATATTCCCCTCTAAGTTCGTCTTGATTGTGAAGTCTGCTTTATACAGAGAATCACACATGTGATATGTTCTTCATAGGTTGAGGTGTAGGCTAAAAGTTGATAATTAAGTGGTAACCATGAGAGAAGAATAAAGAAGTTCGGAATAATTTATATATTTACACAATAATTAAGAGGAAAATGTGAATCAGGTAAAAGGAGTTCCGAGCAAAAGAGTATATGGGTGAGCTTAGATTGGGTGTATTGAAAAAAAAAATGAAAAAAAAAACCTTAGAATCTGGTAAAAAAAATTGTATAAGCAGCAAGAAATCAAAGCTTGTGCATGATGGTGGAAAAATTCCTCAAGTAAAACACAATGAAAATTAACCGAGAAAAGAGTTTGAAAAAAAACCAAACACAAGCGTTGATCAGGAGAATGAGCGCAGTAGTAAAGAGAGCGAGAGATAAAGAAATAGTGAATTATAAAGAACAAAGATATATATAATATATAATAAAGAGCCAAACCCATGCGGTGGTTAGTGAAATTCAGCCGCCCTGTTATCCCAAATGTTTTACTTACACCGTAGCTTAGATTCTTTGTCTCCTTTTACACTAAATTGTGATACGCCCTCAATGAACTCTGCAAAAACAACGAAGAGGAATGAAGGTCAGTGAACTTACAGCGCAGTTTGCAGTCTTTTGCACCCCGCACGCTAAACAGCGAAATGCCTTCAATGAATTCTGAAAGCAGAGCAATTCAATGAGAAGTTGTTGCCACCCATCGCAACACAGAAGCAAGACCACACACCACCAGCAACTACCTTCTCAGATCTCATTATTAGTAAAATTAACAAATTCACAAGCGATTAAAAGATAACATTAAACGACAATATAGGGGCAGGGAAACACGGTGACTGACAGGCAGCAAAATTAATCTGAAAACAGAGTTAACGAGGATTATCATCAAGCGCTATATACTGAAAAGCAGGAAACACAACATTTAACAAATACACGTAATTATTAATTGATATATTACTATTAAATTTATAAAATTTTTTATATTTATTCACAATACTTTTGTATATATATTCATATGTCAGAAATATATAAATTTCATCGGAATATATATTTTTTTTAAAATTGAGTTTATTACCTTTGAAGTCGACTTCTCCATTGCCGTCAGTGTCGAATATGTCAATGACCCTCTGCACGAGGGGGTTCTGCTGAAGTTCAGGGAGAGACATGAACTCATCCACGCTCAGAGATCCAGAATTATCCAGGTCAAGTTTCTTGAAGCGTTTGCCAAGACGTTTGATCTCATCCGCATCAACTGTTTTGGACACAAAAAATCATATACAATTGTATGGATACAAAATGGTGAGAATTAAGATATTGAATACAAAATGCACGCACAGAGACGGGTTTTGCCGGGTGGCGTTACAGCCACAGAAGGTGCCTTGCTGGCTGAAGTTGGATTCATTTTAAAACAATGTCCCTCGTAATACTTTGTGAGACTAAAGAACTGCAACCCTTGATCGCTTTTATGTTCGGATAAGCGTATGTGGAAATAGGAATACTGATGTAGCGCTACTTGTAACTGCCGTGAATGAGTGCTAAGGCAAACAGAAGCTGCAGAAGTTAAGCTCTTAAGCCGAGACAATTGGCAAATATCTGACAATTTGCAAAAATCGAAATCTGTGACTTGCCAACAATGATGTGAGGAAGTGGGAGAAAGGAAAAAGAGGGGAATACTTACATGTGGAACATAGTTCCATGGGTAGCGTAACTTCATTCCCCTGAAAACAAATTGAAAAGAAATATTAAATCCACATGAATTTTTTTTTTTTTTAAATGGTGGTAAATTGTGTGTTGATTCTGAATATTCTGATCCTTCATCAACAATTAGAATGATTTCAATTTAATTATCACCATCAAATTGATCAAACGAAAGTTTCAGCCCTGAACAAGTGAAATCATAACGCACTAGTCATCATAATGTTACTAGTGCGTTATGATTTCAGCAGCGGCTGTTGGCAGATGAGCTACTGCTAAGAAAACTAACACACGTGAGCGCTATTTTTCCTCAACCATCAGAAGAGGAAATAGAAGCTTGCTTATCTAATAACATCCAGGCCAAATATCCCTCTTACTTATCATGATGCCCTAATAAGCAAACAGGTGGATGGACAAATAGCTCATAACACAAACCAAGCTCACAACATGATAAAATCCATCTCATAAGATCAAGTAATAGATAATTATTAGATATTAATGAAAAAATTAGTTACATATTCAGGGTAGATAGGCTTTTCGTTTTGATGTCTGCCTCTTAACACGAGTGTCAGGCAAAAATCTATCGAAATTATGTTTAAAAGAAGGAATACAAGATTCACTGCTCTGGATCAAATTACTATTTACTGTAAATGCCCAAATTTCCAGAGGGAACGTTTTCGTTGGTTTCTCTGCCATTGCATCTCCTATCAGCTCTTCGCTCATTTATCTCGAAATAAGTAAATTGATACCTTATAAGTATGAGAGTCCAGTACTATGTAACAGATGCAAGAATTTAATTACATTTCAATACAAAATATGAATTGCTTTTAATCCACATTAAAAAAAAAAAATTTAATTGTTGAATTTACAAAGTAACTGTTCTCCAATTAAACTACGAGACTAAAAATCGGATACAGCAAGGTCTCATTTGATCAAATCTTGTAACACAGCCTTCTTGCAGGCCTCAATTCTATTTTTTTTTTTTTTTCCTTTAAGGGGATGGAATAGGGAATTTTGATTGTACTAATAACATCTAAGTGAATGTAAATGTGGCTGACTTGAGAATCTTGATGGGGAAAGGGCCTGAAGCCACATAACATAATAATAATAATAATAATGTTACAGGTCGAAACCCATGATGATCTCTCGTACAACACGCTTTTTGGATAGATGATAGCTTATACCTAGATCTACTACTCATCAAGACATATATGAAGTAGATGAGACACTCTATGCATATTACTGATCCCAAGAACCTACAAGAGACTTTTTTTTTGTCACTTAATCACTCGTCCACTGTCATTTGACGATGATTTGTCTAATTAGACAATTTATTTACTCGATAAGTAAAATTAAAAATGACTATTGGTGGTTTGGATTGCGGATTTCTACAAATATACCCTGGCTCAGTGGTTGTGGGAAGGCGCAAAATTCAATGATAACAATTGAATTATGAGACATTAGATGCAACATGGGTTTTGTCAACTCTCAGATGAAGGCGTTATGATTAATGATAATCACGAAAAAAAAAACAATTTAGATGTCAAGTAACTAAGCTGGCCACCACCTGCCAACGGGCAAAAAATAAGTATCTGGTTAAATTAGGGGGTTCTAATTATGTTACGCTACACCCTCTGTGTATTCTTGGACAGATGGAGAATGCACCAACTCACCATGTTGATTGAAAAAGCCTAATTCAACTCAATGCAATCAGAAATGCAACTCTCTCCTTCAACATCCGGGGATTCCACGACAACAGAACTTTGCTACAAAGATACACATATAGCTACTAAGCATACAATCAGACTGATTGTTAATACAATTGATATATATGATTAGATATAATCATTTAAAGCGATACAAGTCATATACAGGTAATTTATTGAGATGACAGGTTCAAGATAAGAAAGTTTTGTCGACGCAAGACCGGAAGTCGGCATCGAGCTTCCTCTTTCAACCGGTGCAATGGCGTCTGGAGTGAGTATTGACCGTCTCTTTTCTATCGTTGAATATTGCCTTAATCCTTTGTCTTAAAATTATAGAACATTTATTTATCAAAAGAAGAATGATTTACCTACACGAGGAGATTCATATTTTATATTTATTTGCCACAGACTTTGTACACATATCCAGAGAACTTCCGTGCCTACAAGGCACAAATCGCCGCCCGGTACAGCGGTGGCAAAGTGAAGGTTGTGCAAGATGCCCCAGCCTTCAAATTCGGCGAGACCAACAAGTCTGCCGAGTTCCTAAAGAAGTTCCCAACTGGAAAGGTGCGTGAATTGATGCTGTCGCATATTTTTAAGTCGTTAAATGGTCCAAAATAAGTTGACAAGTCACCACAACTTTTTGAGTGACAGGTCACCATAGCTTAGACGTGGATCATCAGTGAATGATTTCCAGCTGTTTCATCATACTCCAGTTCATGATGGTATATGGAATACCCGTTTAAATGCATGATATTCTAATTATTTGCGTTGAGCTCTATGGAATTTTAATCATATGATATTGAATGTCTAAGACTGACTAAGTTTGATTTCATATAGCTGACATACTACAGCGAGCCCAATGGGTCTCGCTGTACGGTAAACGCATTTAACTCCAGTTCGCGAACCACGATTTCTAGAATTCCACGCTTGTAATTATATTTATGAAGGCACCAGCGTCTGCAGAGCCATACCAGGTAGACGCTGGTACTAAATTTTGTTCGAAACCAGTAACATAAACCTACTTAAACTGGATCCACAACGAAAAAAAGTGACTTTACAGGTTTATCTCCGCTTTCCGATTGTTGTGTCACATGACCTGCTCCCCACGTGTTATAAATAAACCAGAGCACTGCGCCTGCGTAGTGCAAAGTAAACATACACGCATGCGCATACAATTTTCCCGCGCTAAGCAGTTCAACATGCGGCCTATTTTCCCTTGCAGTTGCGCACGTAATTTATACCGAGTCTTCACAAAGGAATACGTATTAATTATTAATACGCAATATTTTGTGCATCACCAACCAGTATATGAACAATTTTATTCATTTTTATTCGAAAGTCGTGAGAGAAGTTTGAGAGGGAAAGTGAAGCATGTGCGCTTGTTTACAATGCAGTGCGCATGCGCTGAGTGACGTCACTCGCAAAATGGCGTTTGTTTACTTCTTCACGAAGTGATATTTTGTTGCGGGTTTTAATTAATGTAAGTTCGACATGATGGTACTGGCTCATATTGTTTTTTCTTGGAGCATAAATATACCATCTAACGTCTGGAGGGCTTAAACACAAGGATTTGTCGGATAATATGTCTATATTTATCATGCAATCGGCTGAGTGTGGAGCCTCGCTGCCAGTAGACGCAAAAAGAAGCGGTTTACCGTCGGGCGAGGTATACAGACCTCGCCCGAGAATCTGTGCTAGATTTCATATATTTCATATTATATAATTGAATTTGAAATATATTATTTTGAGGTGTGCATTCTCTGCCTACGCCGTTTCCATAGGCTTCGCAACCCTGTTCCTGTTTGTATTATGCACCATCTCTGGTTGAATAAGTTTAAATTCCTTTCTGGCCAATGCTAAACCAAAATCCATTTTTCAGGTTCCAGCCTTCGAGAGTGACAGTGGAGTGAAGTTGTTTGAGAGCAACGCCATTGCTTACTTCTGTAAGTATGCTGATGACCCTTCAATTAATCGTAAACCTGACCGTGGTGCTTTTGTCAGTGGCCAATGAGGAGCTCCGTGGCCAGACCCCCGCTGACGCAGCGTGCATTCAACAGTGGATCCACTTTGCTGACAGTGAAATCCTGCCAGCATCTTGCACCTGGGTTTTCCCTTGCATGGGAATCATGGCTTTCAATAAGCAGGTACAGCCACCGTCTGTATACATTCTTCCACCTTAGAGTTGTCTGTTAGTCTTAAGTTAGAGCCCTCTGGCTTCAGTGCGTGCAGAATGTTTTAATTCATTTTGTGTGTAACTTTCCAAGTTTACTTGGAAGCGAAGCGTCGAGGGCAGATCAGATAAAAAGCATCATACCACCCGGTGTGCTTTGGTACATTTTATGAGTTCCTCGGACTACCCGATGCTTACAGAACTATATTAATTTTCAATGTATTATCTCAATAATCATAAATCTTATTTAGAGTATTATGATCTATTTAGCAGATCTATCCTGAGAGTAAATTTTTGTTGTTTTAAAGTGTCTTTCGAGCATCAAAACGATTTACTTGATATTTC
>KB308278.1:42103-107887 GCA_000328365.1 Capitella teleta
AACTCAACTGTTGAATGTGTTAAATTAACACGGTCTTATGTTTACGGTTATAATATTATGGTATAAGTTTTAGAAATAAATCCACATGTGTCAGATTGAGTGAATAAAGTCATTCAAGGTAATGAATGGGGTAATTGCCATCGAGACCTCCCGTTGAGTGATATAAACCGGACATTAGCCGATTAGGCATGCCATTGATACCCACCAGGCCCCCCCCCCCTCTCTCTCTCTTTGAACTGCTGGTCACATCTGGAATTTGTGAATTAAATCACCGCTGTCTGCATTCTCGGCTATTTGAGATTGTAAAGATAAACATCCACTTCAGTCGTCAATTATACGCACAGCTCTTGATTACAATATTTCGTCATTTGACGACATTTTCAGTAGTTCGCCATTAGACATTGCAAATTCAGATGATATGGATACTGTGAAGCTTAGTTTAGATTTAGCCCTAAAATATATTTTTTTCCTCATTATAACAGATTTGCAAATATAATGGACCAGTATAATAGAGAATGGCGCAGAAATCGCGTTCTCGTGATGCAACTTGCTATCAGTTCTGATAGTGAAGAGTCGGAAGAGGAACAAAGTGCAGCCAATGGTGGTTCAGAAACACAATCAAGTTGCCATTTAGTTAAGGAAGAAGACGGTGGAGACGTTTCCTGTCATGATTCTCCTGACAGTCATTCGGATTTTGCCACGTCTGATGATGCTTTCACATCTTCTGATAGTGATTTTCATTCATGCTTTCTTCAGATCAAGTGGTGCCAAGCGCTGGGTGGCAGGGACCCTCGTGAAATGGTTAAAAACATTATGAAAAGGTGTTTATAAAATAATTATGTTCTCGAACGTTCTATTTTAACCTCAAAATAACTAAACACTTTAAGGCTCAGCAAGCTATTAATTAGTAATCTTGATTTTCAGATTGTGTTGACTGTTATATTCTTGTTTCAGATATTTGTCAAAAGACCTTGAACAAAACTTGAATATGGATGGCCAAAGGGGAGCCAAAACAGCCTTCAGAGGCTCATCTTTACATGTACTCATAGTTGGTAAGTAAACATAGTTTGAATCAAACTTGACGCAAATACTGTTTCTGTGAACAATTTTCTAGAATCTGTTTTGGAAAAATTTTCAAGCGATGTCACAGAACAGCGAATTGATGAATTCATCCGAAACAGACTGAGAAATGCCACAAAGAGGCAAAAGTGAACTGTAGTGTTGTGTAGTGTGTTTTTTTTTATAGTTGTGTAGTTGTTTTATTTCAATTGTTTTCATCGATGTCAAATAAATGGAAATAGAAATACATTACTCTTGTTCATGTCTTTAAGTTGTCAAAGTAAAGCCTGATGAACATCTTGTTTAAGACGTCTTTTAGTCGACTAGATATGAGACGTCTAAAGAATGTCTTGTTTGAGACGTCTTTTAGTCGACTAGATGTGAGACGTCTAAAGAATATCTTGTTTGAGACGTCTTTTAGTCGACTAGATGTGAGACGTCTAAAGAATGTCTTGTTTGAGACGTCTTTTAGTCGACTAGATATGAGACGTCTAAAAGTCGTGGAAATTTACACGTCTTTTTTTATTGCGTTTGGACCACAGTTCTAGCTGTCTTTTAGCCAAGTCGAGTCCACGTCTTTTAGACATCTATTAGCTCAGTTGGTGCCAGCTGGGACCTGTCAATCCGCCAATCATCTCAATTATCACCCAGAAACGGAATTTCATGGGTGGAGTGGAAGACATTTAAATGAGGATGAGGACCATTGTGTAACACTTAGTTGGCCGCTTCGATCGAACTGGTGCTGTGGCGTCGTCTGCTCGTTAGACAATGGATGAGGACGGGTCGGATATGGTTATAAAGTATACATAACCATGCTTGTCAACAAATAACGCTACAGATGACGGTTATGAAAATATATAACCATCGTGTCTACAAATAACGCTACGCCGTCTGCCGAATTGCGGTTTTTTGTTAAAAAGAAGTTAAACTGATAACTGATTGAATCAGGTAATACTTATCTCCACCATGTATTGTCATAGGTGTCTTTCAATACATATATTTAATATATTCGTATTGTTGAATTGATCGCCATTAATATTTCTACGGCTAATTACCCCAACCCCCCCCCCCCCCCCCGTCTAGCCCTCCAAGCCGTAGCGTAGCGCATACACTATATTCCGCTACCCTTGGGGAGCTACCCCCCGTCCGTCACCCGTGTACTCCCCGAGTCCTTGAATCCCTGGACCGAGGGCGCTACCATGTCCATGATCATCATCATGTAACCATGGCTACTGTAACTACCTTACCATGGCTACTCACTACTCAGCCTACCAGTATCTATTAAATTTTGTTCAGTTATAAAGATGGCTTGCGAGTTTATGGCATAACATGATAACGACTAGCATTTTGAGTTTGCGTTTTTCCTTTGCAGATATGTTTCTTCTGCTTCAAATCAGACGTTGGAAATGGAGATTTCTTTCGCTATTCTGCTCAAACCTCTGGACGTTCTATATCAGCCTGTATGTTGTGACATTTCTCATTGGGCTGCCAATATTATGCAATGACTGGGCATACTCTTCCTACTTAGCCAAACATTACTGGACACTTCCTCACCTCAGTTTAAAAGCAATAAACGAGAATGAGGAGAGGAGTGCTTCTGCACGATCATACTTCACCAGCGTGGAGAATAAAAGCGCTTACAAGTCACATGCGCAGGGGGACGTTGATTTGGCCATTGCGGTCATCACCATCAGAAGGTCCAATGGTCCAAAACCTCTGTACTATTTGTCCCAAGTCATGGCTGCACTTCACAGAGCATCAGAGAAAGAACAGCGCCTTTTCCAGAACAAAAGAATGTTCATCTGTAATGTATACGCAGGGCCTGGTTCTCACATCGAAGCAGAGGCGTTGTCAGAATTCTTTGAAGTGCGCTCACGTTTCCCCAATGGCAGCATCAGTGCCACCATCATGGACCGCTTTGCGAAAGAGAAGGAAGATTACATGTACTGCATGCAGCAGGCATTGACCTCTAACCCCAAGCATGTGATGATGATTGAGGATGACGCAGCCCCTCACCCGCACCTATTCCCCGTCCTAAACCAACTTCTCCTGAATCCCAAGCTGCAGTCTAATCCATACGCCTTCGTGAAACTCTACTATCCAGAGAGATGGCAAGGTTTCTCGTATGACGTACATCGACTAATTGAACTGTTGGGCGTCAGTTTGATTGGCGGTTCCATATCAGTGTTCGTCACACAACTGTTATTTGCCAGAAATTATTCTGAGAGGAATGCTTTTTTCTTGGGCGCATTGTACCTGATGATGCTGACTTACACCATTGGTCGCCCATACCTCCTTGAGTTAAGGAGAGTGTCCCCTTCAATGTACACTCTGAATGCAGCCGCTGATTGCTGCTCTCCAAGCATTCTTTACCCGCGTGAAATCACCAGCGCATTGTTGCATTTCCTCAATGGAACCACGTGCAAGCCTGACTTTGCCATAGATCTCGCTCTTGACGCATTTGTGCATGATCGGGATCTTTTGCGCTTTTCATTGGAACCAAATCTCTTTAAACACATCGGTTTCATGTCCACCATCAAAGGAATGTCTCATCATCCTGAGGAGTTTCTCTATCTCTGAGTTCTCTCTAATACACTTTTGGCCTTAACTATGTTGCCACATGGAGCTGCCTTAGTTTTCAGATCTGTGATAATTGATTAATGAAGATTTATTTCATTATGCACATTCCATTACACAAATTTATTCAACATTATTTTGAAGAGATATTTTTTTAATTCTTTTTATTTGTCTATGAAATGCATAAATAAAGGCAACATCCTGCATATATTCCTATTATAATTTTTTATTGCTTTTTAACCTCCACATACATGTATTCAATTACAATAAGAGTAAAGCTTTAATTGGTGCAAGATAAACAAAAGGCGTATGTAAGTTGGGGCTGAGATGAATTGAGATTTGTTGAGGATATTTTCAATTCTGTACAATTTGTTAATCCTAGAACAAGTCGGTGCATAACTCACTCATTCTGTAGTTAACTTTGGCTTCATGTTGCTTTCAGGTGTGTGATGTGCGTGTTGTCTGCTCTACCATGAAGTGGTTCAGCCTCTATCTTTGGCACGACCGCCATTATTTCACTGCGACCCTTTTCCTTTACTTTACAACTTTTGTTGTTATTCTTCCATACATGTGTAAATCATGGAGTTACTCAAAATTCTTCAAAGGAGAACGCAATGCTAAGGACCTGGTCAAGAAAGCGCTTGACCTCAATGACCAGCGCCTAATCGCAGCAGACCTCTACCTCTCCTCGGTGAAATCCAAGGACCCGAAATTCCACCTGGAAGATTTCAAGAAGAGCACTGATGTAGAGATTGCTATTGGCATCATCAGTATAAGTCGACGGCGCCATGAGAAAGACCATCAGTCCGGGAGGCAAGGGTATTTAACGCAATCAGCCGCCGTTCTGCACAGACAGATTTCATCCAGTAACGACCGGGAACGTAAAGTTGCGTTCATCTGCAACGTTGATGCGGACGGTGGGAGCCACCGTGAAGCCATCGCGCTGTCTCGCTTCCTTCCCACCGTTCAGCGCTTTAGCAACAACACAAAGAATCTGTCGTACATCCGAACAATGGACGTGTTTGAGAAGGAGAAGAGTGATTACTCGTTCTGCCTGGAGCAGGCGCTTTCTGTGAAACCTCGCTATGTACTTTTGTTGGAAGATGATGTTCTTGTGAAGGATTATCTTTTCGCCACAGTTGAGCATCTCCTCACCTCCTACGTCACCGTTTCAAAATCAAGGCAAGATGAAGCCACCGGCAGTCCACCGTGGTTGTTCCTCAAACTTTATTACCCAGAGAAATGGCAGGGGTACGGTAACGAGTTGCCCAAGATTATTGAACTCATCGCCATTGGGGTCGTCGGTGGCTCCATTTTTGCCATCACGTTTTACGTCTTCTCTGTGACGTCAATCACGAAATCCCGCGATGGTTACCACTGGTTACGCATGGCGGTGTTCTTCTCGCTGGGGGCTCTCTACTTTGTGCTGGTTGCTATTGTAATCGGCAGACCGTACATTCACCACATGCGAGGGATATCGCTGTACACGTACCGCGTGATCGACGCCCCTGACTGCTGCACACAGGCTATCCTATACCCTGCGCAGGTGGTCACTGCGTTGGTCAATTACCTGGATACTATCCACTGCAAGTCTACTTTTCCTATTGATTTAGCTATTGATTATTTTGCAATGAAGAGAAGTCTGAAGCGATATCTGGTTGAACCCAATCTGGTTAATCATATAGGGATGATCTCCACTGTGCACAGTTATGCTAAGAGTGCTGCCGATTTTATTTTTTAATTGCGTTATTTTACTTTTTCATGTGTGATTATTTGCCGTATAATAATTCTTAATGTTGGACGTATCAGGATATAGATCAATTTGTTGCTTTAATTAAGGGCCACGGACGCAATCAATGGCCCTAGGGATCATCAGAGGCTCAATTTAACGCATCCAGGGCCCTTTAAATGGATTTTTATTTGCCTCCTTCAAACAATGTGTTCGGTTGCCATCAGGATTCAATTCAAATAATTGAAATGCTCATTTTTGTTATGTCAGCACCTTTACACAAATACAATAAAATTAGATCTAATTTTGTTGTGATAAAACGTTTCAACTTTCTTGCTTTCATTTCCTACTAAATAGAATTGAAAATAATCAATACCTCAGTTTCCAATCAATTAAACAAACATTAAATCAACTTGATTGAATACTGTAATGCAGACTACATTCTGACTTAAAGACCACAAAGAAAATTCAGACCGACACCAGAGGCCAACATGTTCACAATTTTATTCTGTCATCAAATATGAATAATAATAAGAGGCCACAACAGGCAAGCTGAAGAAAGAAAGCATTTCGATAACCTTTGCTATTCAATACACAGGGAGTCTCTCTGGGTTGAGATGTTAAATTCCTCTCCTCAGAGCCTAGAAGCACCAATTTTACATTCCTTGGTCAGCGTATATTGTGACAATCGCACGAAACAAGGGATTTATATCATACACAATTATTGAACAAATTTGTCAATCAGGAAAATGTGATTGCCGCCTCTCAAGCATTGATTAAAACTGCCAGGAAGTGCTTGGCACCGTATTCAACAGATATGCTATTAGGTTTAACCAGTGAAATTACTGAAGTCAGTTTTCAGCTGAATGCTTGGTTTCGTATTCTGTGCTTGTGCTGCATGGCTGGCTGCTTTTGAGTTGTGTTGCAGCTGTGCAGCTCCTTGCTGGGCTTTGGCAGCTGATTCCAGCCGCAGCTTCAACTCGGGTGTTGCTTGCATTACGCTGCGGAAGTGCGCAGGGAACTGGGCTGCAAATTTCACGAGTCTCTGCAGAGCACCTTCATGCAGTACAACGAGGACTTTGGGGGCGGAGGCGAGCGCTTCTGGCCTCAAGAGGTACGACACCATCATGGGAATATACACAGAGATCAGGTTAATGCCTGCAAGAAGAAAACACGGTCAAGTGACCAAACGAGAGAGAGAGATGACCACTCACGGGTATCTTCCTCAGCCAGAGTGACCAGAGCCTCGACCAATCGCAGGCCCTCAAGGACAAGAGCAAGGTCAGCCTCCGAGTGCGGCCGGCCCTTGCCGCCAGCACTCAGAAGGTGTTGTATAATTGGAGGAGCCAGGTCATGGATGAAAGGCGTGGAGACTCTGCGGTCCTTGTGCTGGTAGACTGAGGTCAGAGTGCGGATGCACTTTAAGCGCACCTGTTGAGGAATCAACAGTGAACACGGTTGCGATATCATTGCGCTGACTCACATGTACGTCCCCCGTGTCCCACGCAGCGTGGAAAGCGTCGATGCACGGCTGAAGGAGATTGGAGGCCAGAATCACATCTGGAGGACTAGACACGACAAAAACAGCGATGGAAAGAAGCAGGGTGGACGTCTCGATGCCTCTGCAATCTTTTTCCAGTTCTGAGGGAACAAAAAAACTCAACTCAATCGTTCAGCTATGTCAGCGGAGTGCACTCACGCTGCTTGGAGTCCTCGATGAGGGTGGCGAGGGAACTCTGGAGCAGTCTGAGCCAATCAGTGGCACACACGGGGTCTTTATTCAGAGGGCTAGTGCACAGCGTCCTCAGACACTGCAGCGCAGTGGCCACTGGGGTTGCCACACGCTCTGTGCCCACGGGCGCCAGCTCTCGGATGAGTCCCGTGCAGAGGAAGAGAATGGTGGGAAGAATGGAAACGCTTCCTGTTGGAGATCAGAATTATGGATGATCACAGAATGAATTCAATCTACTGACCAGCTGGAGAGCAGAGTGCAGGGAGGTCAGCCATAATGAGCAGAGAGGAAGACAGTAACTGACACACATGCTCGCTTAGACCAGAGTATTTCACAGTTCCGAACCCAGTGGAAGGTATAGCGGGATTCAGATTGGGAACATGCCGCACCAGAACGCACAGACAGACTTCCAGAGCGGCAAACACCAGACTCTTTCCTGCCAGGATGTCGCCACTTTCCGCGCCCTCCCCCAGAACCACCGCCTTCTTAATCGCTCCATCTTTGCTGTCCTCGTTTGCCGCCTGTTGGCTGCTTTCGTCTGCACAATTGATCGCATAATTTGGAGAAGAGCAAATTCAGAGAGCACCAAACCTTTCTGCAGTTCACGTTCGTGTTCCAGGTTTTCTTGAGCTGCTCTTATGACATGTTTCACGACATCCATGATCAAACACAGGCATTCAGCCGACTCTCTCGTCAGCAAAAGTCTGTGCAATGGAAAATGAGTACAAAAAGGGCATGATGGAATTCTCAATACCTGTGCATAACATTAAAGAGTTCGATAACCAGAGACTTATCCTGCCCCAGTTTGCTACGAGGCCACGAATCATCGAGCAGGGTGCAGATAGCTTTCAAGCACAACACAACAGTTTCTATGGGTTGCACTGACGCAGGGCTGCACAAGGCTTCAACACAGATGCCTGTATGGGATACAGAACCATGATTTACTTGACCAGATGACCTTGAAAAACTCACCAAGGAGAAGGTGGAAACGATCAGAGTCACTGCGGTCAGCCTTCATATTGGCTGGACGCGAGTCATCCTTGTCCACGCTTGTGAAGCCGGTTTCTTTGAGCCACAGCGAGACGGCATACAAGATGGCTGGCCACGCTCGCCTGTAGTGGGGTCGGGACGAATCCATCGTGTCATAGGTGTAAAAAGCACCTCCGTCACTGGGTAATTGGCTTGAATAATCTGCGAAAGGAGTCGTCATAGTGAGTGATGACGACTGGTATAAAGAAATCTCACCTTGAGGCAGTGACAATAGAGCGTGATCCTTGAGCGCGGCCAGCCAGTGCCGGCTAAGCGTAGCCATCTCCGGCTGCACCAGACTGAGCAGACTTTCTCCAACTGAGCTGACGGTACTCCTGGCATCCTCATCCTCTTCATCCACTTGTGAAGCATCCTTCTGGCAGCGTTCCTTCTCCTGCTTCATTGCTACGATGTAGACCTCTGCCCACGCACGCAGCACCGCCAGCCTCTCCATCGTGGACGCACTCTCGCTAAACAAGGGAGAGCTGTCCTTGCCACGCTCCAGTTTAGCCAGAGACGAAACCAACAGTTGGTGTACGCGTCGTAGGTCATTGAGGTCGCGCGCTACTCCGCTACCGATCCAGCGAGAACAAACCTGCGTCAGATCAACCGTGAAACCGGATTCCAACACGCTTCGTTCTCACCTCGCAGGCAGCGGCTGTGACGTCAGGAGCAGTTTCAGGAGCAAACGCTGGCCTCAAAGCAGCTCCAACTTGTGCTTGATACTGCTCCAAGATCACGTGACCTGGAAACTCTGGTTCAGGAACACGGCAGAACTTGGTGATGATTTCCTGAGGGCAAGAAAGGGATTCTAAACTCATTTTCTTGGTCACAGATTCTCACCTGGAGGGCAGCTAATCCAGCCAGTCGCAACTTATCACTGTCAGAGGTGGCGGCAATGAACGCCATTCGAACCAACTCAGACAAATGCAGAACCAAGAAATCCACTGTAAAATAAACCGTGATTAAAAACAAAGTCAGCTCAGTGGTCAATCACCTTTGCTCTTCAATCTCAATTCACGCGCTTTGATTAAATCAAAGTGGATTGGCGTGCCATCACATGCGGCCATGATCTTCAGGAGGCAGTCGATGGCAAAGACGCGTGTCGGCCAGCGTGGAGCCACGGTGGGTTTGTTCATCTGACTGTCGCTGCCAGCATGGAGCACTCCCCCGTCATCCTCCTCATCCTTCACTCCTGCGTCACCTTCATCGGCCGGTGAGTTCAAGGCGCTCGATTCTGTGGACGCCACCTTTGAGCTACGATCACCTCTTGACCATTCACTGACCTGTGGATGCTTGAAGAACATCCTTGACCAGGAGCAGCCATCGCGTGAGGCAGTCGGACGCCATGGCTTGCAGCATACTCAGCAAAGTGTCCCTGACGTGGGAACACAGCACGTTGTCGGTTTCTCTGTCCAGCAGTCCGAACAACGCGCCCTCCAATCCCGTCTCCCCCACGGCCCCCATGCGCCCCAGCTTCTCCCTAAACTCCTTGTTCTCTTGCGCCAACGACAGCGCGTGTTCTGACACTTCCCTGGCTTCCCGTTGCGCTAATTGACGCAGGCACGATACTGCAGCTCTCCTCAGTAGCAGATGAGTGCTAGTCAAGGTCTCCTGTGGATCTAACGTTGTTTGACTTTTATAAATAGAATAAGTGACTCACGCATAAGTGTGGCACTAGAGTGGTCAGATTGACGTGGCGTGGGGCAAAGAGATGCAGCTGCTGGAGGCACGAGATGGCTTCAGCCTGCACTTGTGAGTCTGGATGGTCCTGCATGATGGCACAGCACACCAGGCAGGACAGACGGGCAGTGGCGATGGAGCTGGTGTTGCCTTGCAGCTCAGGGCCGATGGTGGTGATTAAAGCAGCCAGGCATTTGCCAAGGCATTGGTGAACATCTGTGTTGCTGGGCGGCACGCTCAGGAGTAATTGCAGAACCAGCGAAAGCGTTGGCTCAACGAACCCTCGGAACATGGGGCCGCCTGAGTCTGCGATCAGGGCTAAAGCGTGCAGAGCCCAAACCTGGGAAGTCAATATAGAGATAGGTTAGGAAAACTTGGATATCAAGAGTATTACTTGTACAACAGGGGAGGTGGAGTCCTGCGCTAGAGCCAGCAGAATGCTGACGCTCGTATTCAAATGGTGTCCTGATCCCATGCCTCCGACATAGCGATGCAGACATCCCAACGCAAGCGAGTGACCAGTGCGAGTGACCACATCTCTGGCCGACTTCAATCTGTGAATGATTATGATAAAATATGTGAAGTTGATAAGTCATGCTCACTTGTCAAAGCTGTATTGCGCCATTTCTGCTATGAACTTGCTGTCGCCAACGACCTGAGACATCCGCCCAAGCGCTTCACCGGACGCACAGCGCAGGATGGGGTTGGAGCTGCCAAGTGCGCCCTGCAGCACACGTTAATAAGCGAATCACACGAGTAGATTGAGCACCCACCAATACGAGATTGACGGCAGCCTTGCGTACTTCGATGTTACCAAAACCAGTCTTGTTCTCAGCCAGACCCTTTAAACACAATTTTAATCAATCAATCAATTGACCGATGGATGAATACCTTGAGAGCGCACAACACAGCAGCAAAAATATTAATCTGCACGGCTTGCTGTCTTGAAGACTTGGCCTGTTTGATGCATTCGCTGAAATGTTGCAACATCTGCAGTCGATGTTTGTGCGCCACTCTGGGAAACACAAAACCGTAGAGTCGCACTGAACTGTCGATCACAGCCACTCCGAGAGGCAGAGGCCCTGGCACAGACTCGCCCTGTCGTAGAAAAAGGCGTCTTAAAAAAAGAGATGGGCACAGGGAAGAAGATGACTCACGGGGACAAAGTTCAGGTAAAGAGAAGCCGCGTCATGTTCGAGGGCTCCGGATCCAGAAGCACTGTTGGGCTGCAGCTGCAAGCGGAGATAATGCATGATTCACACTGATGTCAGCAGGGGATGTCAGTTTGAAACCAGAAGATTAGTTTTGCTTATATAACAAAGAGAGATTTCTAGGGCTGGGAGTTCATTGGTTACGTATGTGGTCGCTATAAGCACCGATGTAAAATGCATCAGAAGTCTGTCATCACACGTACAAAACATTGGTAATCTTGAGATATCTTAATTACATCATGACCAGTTTAAGAGAAACATAACTTGCACACGAGTCATATGAAAATTGAAAAGTGCATTAAAAAAACAAGAACACATAAGCTGAACAAATCTGATTGTTAATTAAATTTTATTGTAAATATATCCCAGCCTAAAATTTAATTGAGAGAGCTAAGACAAGGCATCAAGGTTTTTGGCCAAACTCTTAAGAGGTGAATTACAACAGCGAAAGCAAAGAGAAACAATAAGTCCCATGCTAATACGACATGCAAACTTCTCTCGCTAACTAAATAATCCGATGAAGAATTTTCCTCATTTTTTTGGGGGGTGCTTCTTACATAAATTTTTAGTAAAAGGAAAAAAAAACAAAATTTAAAACTGAGGAAATAAATTAAAGAAAACAGACAGCGGTAACGTCATAGCCATGTACTTACGTGGTCATTGTCCACTTTACGATTAGGTTCCATCTTCAAAAAGTGAAACTAAAGTTAATTTTAAAAGTTTAATTTATTTTGTTTTTGTTTTGATGCCCAAAAGACCCTGATGCCTTAACCTCCCCCATCGTGTAGCAGTGGAGAACCGACATGCACCCACAATGAGCAAGAAGCATGCGTCGTTGGAAAGAAAAGCACCCCTCGACCGACACGTTGAGTATACGCAGGAAAACAAACCTGGTCTTCAATCGCTTTGTGGTCAGTCTCCTGTAACCACGATCCCAAGATGACCGAGTCATCAGCATGACATAATGAACGCAGAAGAGAGGTCGTCGTGTTGGCAGGATTGTCCGTCAGGGTGAACTCAGCGACCAGTTCTCTTAGCAGGGCACTGAATGACGCTTCGTAGGTGTTTGGAGGAAGCAGGGAGAGCACGTCGTAGAGTCGCAGGCGGACCATGGCCGCACTTGCCTTGAGGTGAGGGCCGTACATCTTCACGATGCTTGGTATGCTGAGAAAACGCAAGATTAAATGAAAGATTACAGCTGCACTGAGGAGAGAGGCAATTACCTGGCAGTCAGAGTGAGAGCGCACTCTAGCGGAGGCATGAGACGTCGCGTGACGTCTTCTGTCACCAATTCTTGGCAGTTCAGGATGAAGCTCTGCATAGCTGAGATCAAGCAGAGTTAAAAAGAGCACTGATGCATGGAACACGTACCTCCTAAAGCACCTGCTCTGCCCTCCAGGGTGACTTGCCAGGTGAAGGCATCGCCTCGTGCTTTCTCCGATTCGAGTTCTTTGGTGGAACGAGGGAAAGCGTTCCTCCATAGCAACAGCATGCGTGGCAGCTGTTTCTTAACCACAGCAGGACCTGAAGAAACGAACGAGGTTTGATTTCACAGTGGACGCTAGTAGACATACCAAGGGTCATCAGCGCTCCTAGAAGCAGCCAACCAGACTGCGTTCTCTGAAGAGACAGTCGGCTGTTCTGGGTTGCAGTACGCAGAAGCTCCTCAGCCAGACTGAAGATTTGCTGAGGAATTTAAATAATTGATCATTATGGAAAGTTTCTCCTAATGTGCACCTAACCTTTCCCTTAGCGTGCGGAATCCCGAGAGAAACTTCTCTCACGCCTCCCAACAGAGCCACCAGGGCAAAACTGTAGCCTGACACTGCCTCCGGTGAAGACTTGAGGTGATGCATTCGGTTCATGCAGCGTTCAATCAGGATGGTCATGTGCGAAGGCAGAGCGACCGCGATGGCTCGCAGGCACCATGCGGCCGACAGCCGGGTTGCGGGGGCCGGGTGGATGAGCACCGACACAACTGGCTCAATGATGCCTGCAGATACAACCAGATACACAACGCACAACACACCGTAACAAAACTCACTGGACGAGGGTTCCGAGACAAGAGGGGAGGAAGAAGTCCCGAGGCTTTGAACCAAGCAGCCCAACTCATGTAGAGCACACACTAAGATATGCTGAACCAGAGCCAGATCAGGTCCTTTGCTGTCAGTCTCAGTGAGGGCGTCTGTGAACGGAGAGCGTCGTTCAAGGGATGAAGAGAGAAAAGCACTCACCTAAGGTGTTCATCTGCTGCACAATGATTGCAGAAATCTCTTTGGCGGCTGAGATCTGAGCTTTTTCTCCGAGGATTCCTCCGATCAAACTGCGTAGTATAAAAAGCACGCACTTGCGCGCATACACGGCATCCACGTGAGAGGGGGAGGCGCGGGGGTTGGACGCCAGCACCAAGACGTGGTTCAGGAACTCTGAGAGATTGCGCTCCAGCCACTGTGCTCCCATACTGTTGCCAAACTCAACGTATGCCTGAGGGATTATCATTGACACCCGTATGCAACGTGAGGAAGCGCTACTCACGTGAGTGACCCCAACGCGAATTTCACGATTGACCGCACCGGCTCCCTTGATGCTTTCCACCGCGGTTGAGCTCTTTAGGAAGCCGGTTCCGCCTCTGAGGAAACCCGCCGCCAATATGTTGAGGGCTTCCTCGAGGGAGAGCTTGCGAGTGCCCTTCTGCTGAGCTGAGTACAAATCCACAATTAAACTGATTCACAGGTCAAAGGTCATGACATACCCTGGCTCTGCCGTGGCGGAGGCTTCTGTGACTGCGCCAGTAAGTGACCGAGAAGTTTGGCCACCTCACAGCGCACATCGTAATTAGAACCGTCCAAGGACCGGAAGCAGAGCGAAGCCACGTTGTCCAACTCAGACGTGTTGCTCAAGTACGGTGCCTCAGTCACCAATTCATGCATGCACTGCACAACAACCATCAACACTCCTCACTCATCATCATCATCATCACCTCACCTTAGCAGCCGCTACTCTCACATTCATTGAGCGATCAGTCATGCACCCTCGTGCCGCTTTGTAAATATCCTTGAAGCAATTTGATCCGACCGAACCAATGCCGGCCACCACTTTCTGCAGCGTCAGCATTATTTCGCATCTCCCTTGCGACTATCAACAAAATAGAATTTAAAACTAAAAGACAGCAAGAGGGGCTACCATACCTCTGCATTCCTCAATGACTTTATGAGCAGATGCACCGTCTCTTCATAAGACCGACCAACCATGCGACCAAGCTTTTCGTACATCCCTCCAATGCAGGCTACGGCGGCCCTGTGAGAAATGGAAAAGTATACATCACAATTTAGATACAGATTTGCGAGACACGAGTCAAAATGAAGCAACGGGCATTTGGGAAAACAGCGAAAGAAGTGCGTGGGAGAAATGGGCTGAAGGGACAGATCAATATAAAACATAGAAATGCCATTTCGTCCTCAAACCGCACTCGGTGGAAGCAGCACTAAATTCCACGCAAAATCAAGTCCAGCATCAGACCGTGGAGCACATAGCAAATACATAAAGACAAGGACGAAGGTGCTGAGGAAGCAGACCCCCCTTCCCCTCCCGGGTGATCAATATATTGAATGTCTGCTGCCTCACTGACCATCCATCACAATATAGTGGACAGCGGTCAAGCCGCATATAAGGCAGGGATGCGCACGCTAAATGAACCGACTTGGACCAACATAAAAATAGAATGCGGGTAATATAAAAAGATGAAATATTCAACACCAATTTATCTGTCTGAGAAGTTATTCTTCCCCATAGAAAAATGTATTCTTAATCAGATTATGTATTTAATGTACTATACATTGTACAACAGTGGGCACTGGTTATGTAATAATGCAAACAGTATACAAAACATTGTAGAATATCTATGAAGCAAGCGAGTTGCACGCTGTAGAAAGGAGGTCTCATTTATTTCAATTATATATTCAGCAGATCAGCTGCGGGAAAATAAAAAGGAAAAGGGTCGCGGATGCAGCTGCGAGCGGCTGCTGCATCTGTTGCCCTGAATCATGCTGAGTAGGAGACCCTTGAGACTGAGAAGCAGATGAGCAGAATACACGAGACGCATACATCAGGATCAACGCTTTCATCTGCTCACGTCACGCAGACGCAGAAGAAGAAATTGTCCTGCTTTCGCTCAATGCTCACCGCGTGTGTTCACAAGAACACAACGCAAGGTTACTACATGCATTGCGCATACGCATTGGCCTATAATCATTATAAAGTAACAATTAATCATACCTCATTAAAATTCTGCAATATTCCAAACAACCTCATAAGTAGGGATTTGAGTTTCAATCTGTGATAGTGTTTTTATGCATACAACATCTAGAGTTTCTAGACGATAGAAATATTTGGAAAACTCCAATTCTTTCTTTCATATATAGACATTGATTGCTTCCAAAAGGATGAAACAAAGGAGCGCGTAATGCATCATGCTGTGAAACATAGCAGAAGAACAAACGAATCGACGCATTTGGATATAAAGCAACGAAGACACTTCTGCGCAATACACACCCAAAATAAACCAACGGTTTCAACATATTAACAAACATTACATAACACAAGCGGTACAGCTATCAATATAGAATATATATAGACAAGCCAAGTAAACCCCTATTTCTATCTAGGTCAAGGGATCGCTCGTGACCTGTACAAGGTCAAGTAGATGGACTGAAAGGTCAGACGAAAGTTCAATCAATAGCAGCGCGTGTCTGGTTGTCAGAGCGCAAGCAAGAGCGCCGAATACGGAGCAACACGCATGCGCTGTAAAGCAGCGATTAGTATTTCACACGATATTCCAGTATAACAGTAATCATGCTTCTGGATAAATCGCGCAGTTGCTTGCGGCCATGTTTAAATGATTCTCGAAGGAGCAGTGAAGAGGCCAGCAGGGAACATAAATGGGGTCAATGAGAATGGCGACCATTGGCGATTGAGGTTTAAAGCCAGTGGAAGGGAAGGGGGAAACCGTGACATGGGATTTGTTGTTGTTGTTTTTGGGGAAAAGGGGGAACACTATTCAATGTTCTTGGTTGATAACTTATCGGCGCTGCCTGCCAAGAGGGAAGAAGATAAATCCATCTCAAGGCAAACCCCCTTTAAATCAAACATTGTTATGAATATTCATGATGGGTAAAAAAAACGGTGGTCAAGAAGCAAGGGTTATGATGGGCAGGGTTGAGCGATCGGTTTTCTTAATTGAACGCAGTTGCTGAAAGGGAGACGGAGCAATTCAGAAGGGAAGCGCAGGCATCCGATGCAAATGGCAACATCCGTCTTCGCTCAGTTGGAAGGGAACACTGCGTACGCAGTTAGGGGCTGTTCCCACTGGGGAGAAACCAGGCTAATCTATGGTTTAGTGCATTGAATTGTTCAGACTGGGTTTCTGGTGGCAGATAACTGAATTGGTTCAGTTTCAGTTGTTTTGCAAAGCGGTAAGCAAAAGGGAACAGAAGAAGCACTTACAGTCGTGTGGGCAGATAGCTGGGCGAATCGTCCTTATTGCGGATGATCTCATTGCACTTGTTGATGGTTTCAAACAAAGAAAAAGTGTCTCCGACGCTGAAAATGGTTGCCAGGCAACGGGCCAGCAGTTTCCGAGTGGGTGGCCCGGGGTTTTGAGAAATCTGATTGGTCAATTGGTTGATTAACTTCTGCTGGCTCTCTTTGATGTCCGACTGTAATGATATAACATTTAATTTATTCACATGTCGGCCAATATGCTCTAAATATACACAGTAGACACAATATCATGAAATACTCAACAAAACTCGCCCCCCCCCCTCTCCCCAACTGAGCCAATTCCCTGATGACTGTTCAGCGGAATGATTAGGAGCTCCGAGAATTCTCTTAGCAGCATGATGGATTCTAGGAACTTGTTGGCTAATCCCTCATTCAACGCATATTAATCCCCCGCAGATCTTAGCAACTTATATTAATTTAAAAGTAAACAATTTAACTTTTTTTTTTCCTCTGCCCAGTATATATCCGTATTGGATTACCTTCTGAGCTGCCACGAGCACTTTGTCGAGAAATCTCAGCCATTCGAATACAAAGACGTTCTTCTTGGATTCTGAGATGCGGCCGAGTGCCTCCTCATTGAGCAGGAGGCTGTGCGCGAGCTCCATGGCGGTTGCCGAGGGCGACGGAGGGTCGTCCGGGGCAACGTCCGGCTCCAGATGCAGGGAGGCGCGGAATTTGGCTCGACAACCTTTCAGACGAGTCAAATTTCTGAAAAGATGGTAAAAAATGCAATTATTTAACTTAATTTCACACGGAAAACCGAGAAATATTGACATGCGCGTAACCCCCTCCCTTATAATGACCTCTGCTGCACAACGGTACCTGGTCTTGAAGTCCTGATATTTCTTATCAGCTAACATATCCTTAATCTTGCTCGACACACGGTGTCCAGCCATTGTATCCTTTCAACTGAGGGTTCTTCTGTTCATGACTCAGATGCAATTGGACGGCTGACTCACGACAGCAGCGGCAGCGGCGGCAGAAGCTGCACGGTGAGCTGCCTCACACAGACCGATCAATCGCCGCTGAGTCTGCGGCCGCAAGAGGGCCGCACACAGCCTCCTCGTCCTCCGCTGACATCAAATCAGATATTGCATCGATGCAGTGGAATGCAATGATGTTTGCGCCGCCGCCGCGATGCTATTGTATTTCTAATGTTTATATCAGCAGTCGTAAATGTGTCTACTGTGTTACGCAGCTTAATATGCTCATAATAATGCTGTCAATGCCAGAGCCCGGGTCCTTCTATGCTTTGGCCTCAAGCGATCCGACAGCGACTGAGCCCACCATAGCACACAATGCGCTACAAAACAGCCGAGCCCTACCCCAAAACCACGCATATTATAAAATAATATAACCGTGACAGATCTGTCAGCATCAAGATGGATCAGTATTTTTCTACGGTGAGCGATAATCCAGTATAATCATAGCTGACGAACACAACGACGGATGACATCCGATGCAATTATAGCCATTGATCAGCACTAGATACGCAATATATCCACACAAAAGCTAAGAGTTGAAATCTCCAGAGAAACCAACCGTCTGAAATCTGGAAAAACTCCAAAAGAAAGATCGGCCAACACACAAGATTTCCAGGAAACGTTAGGACCTGTGGAAAACTTACTAAGCACTAAACACCTTTGGATCAGCGGCTAGAATGCTAAGTACAAAGTGTGTTATCCAGCTGTATGTATATGCTCCTCCGTACCTCGAGTCTTGTATACAGTAAAAAAAAAGTGCATATCGTTTTATACAAGTTTTCTTAAGACAGATTTACAGCAGCTGTTTTTCAGATATTTGTGTAAGTTGGCAGAAATAAGTGCTGAGTAGAAGTGGGTCAAATATGCAGAGGAGAATGAATACACGATGTCTGTGTGCAATTACGAGGGTTTTGTGTTGAGCATCGTTGGAGAATTCAGGACGTCATTTGCAGAGGATTTCCATCAGTTGGGGGAAGGGCTTCGGTCAATATATATGGAGAGCAGAGGGGATACAGTGATTATATTGACTGAATACTCGGTGGTGAGGTTCTATTTCGACGGTTCTTATTGATGTGGTTCCTCGTTTTAAGGGGAAACATTTCCTAGAAGTACGGTTCATGTATACTGAGGTTCAACTGTATTAGAGGGAGTATATCATCGTAACCATTACTCACAATGAGTACAAATTTATTTGTTTTCAAATCTTATCACGAAGCTTATCACCTGAATCAATATTCAATATCTTAGGGTGAATGTTTGTCTTCTAAGCCAGCGGCACGAGGACTTGATCAGTTAAAGAACATTACATACAACTTAACTTTATTTTAAATAGACTATTAATTGGTATAAACAACGCACTGAGTGAAGAATATCTATATATATATCTATAACAACGAAACATTTTTTATTTTTAATATCCACCCATTCTGATAAGTAATTACAAACAGCAAACTGAGCTGATCCAATTTCCAGCGCCAACAATTAATTTTGATTCTTTGGCTTGGAAACGTCAAAGGAAGGAAAACAGCGATTGCTTTAGCTGAACAAAAGAAAATCCAAGTTGACCTTTGCCCTCAGACTAATCACCTCTCCAATCATCCAAGCAAAGAAACAACAAAAGAGTTGATCCTGATGAGCCACGGAGAGGATGTGACACAACCACGTGGACTGAAAACTTAATTCAGCTCTGGCTGCTCGACTTGAATTTAGGTCAGAACTAATTAAGAATGGCTCAAATATATTATACCAAGGGTCATATAGGAGCAGGATGGAATCTCGGGATCGAACAAACTCCCGGCTAGCAGAACTGAGCATGATGGTTTTGCAGTTGAATGCAGATGGGTCAAAGATCAAATTCATTAAAGTGCTCGTCTGAAATCAACTACTGGATAAGACTTGGCTTGCACTGGAGATGAATGATATGTGTATAGCTTTAAAGGCATTAATTAATTGCTACCAATCACCATTGACCTCTAATATACTCTTCTTCAAGAATCGACGAAGTTAATTATGTCATAATGAAAAGTATCTATATTTTATAATTAATCATCACAAGAGCAATGAATCAAAGAGTGACGTTTTTAAACCTTATTTTCAATATCTTTCTACTGAATATTTGTACGTATGACATAGGCCTATCGCAATGAATAATGACGTCCTTAACTGCCAACCTGCCCTCAATATACGGTTGGCCGACAAGTCAACGTCACATCAACGCCTCTGGAATCAACCTCTTGGGGAAACCAATAATTGCTAGAGAAATCAAGTCAATTAGTCATTACAACATTTCGTTTATTATTTTGTTATTATTATCATCATTATTATTAATATTATTTCTTTTTTTTGTTATTCTACTTTTGTATATTATTATGATGTCTAATGTAAGGCGACGCACACTTCTGTCATAGATGAGTTAATTTATTGAGGGCATATAGATATACTGCTTGGGCAGTCCAGCCCTCCACATCACATTTATGTCAATGTCTGTTGATTTAAAAAAAAAAAAAAAAAAAAAAAAAATTGTGTGATTAGGATAAATTTATTATCTAACCATATAGTTATCATACTAACCAATTAGCGCCATAACTATCACTATAACAAATGCCAACATTAAGTACTTTTTCATTCAAGGGATCCCTGTCTGCCAAATTGGGTTCAGCAATATTCAATCGCTAGGCTCTTCTGAGGAATTTACAATATATTCCTGTTGTGAATTCAATATGAAATGACAAAGGAATAAATTCTATTTCATTTATCGCAAGGTAACATATTAATATTATATGTAAATATAAATATAATTATTTAATGCAGGTTACAGGCCTAGAGTATCCACGATGAAGTCCCATTATAAGGCACAAGCTGAGTTTTTGTAATAAGAGAAAGGCCTCCTACTTTGCCTATCACATCATTAGATGCACACGCATCAAAAATTGTTTTGATTCTGGCTTCAACAACAATTTATGTTCATCTGCCATCTTTCTATCATGGTGAATCTCAATACTGAATATCGAGGAAACTTTGAAGAAAGAGATTGAAAAAAAAAAATTACTTCACCTATTGGCAAATGAATCACATTCATGTTCCCGCCAGACAATGCATGTCATTTGAATGAAAATTTACATCAACGATCAATATCAACTGAATGCAAATATCAAAGTACTTGTGAACAATGTTAGTGAAGGGGCTACATCTACAGATCTGAGGTAATGCATATCAGACATCATGTTATTTGACATACAACCAGTAAATGGAAGAAAGTACAGAAATGTAAATGGGGGTACCATGCATATACAATGTACACAGCAGTATTTTTAGGCGATTTAGGCTCAATTTTCATCTTTTAGTTTATTTTTTCACTAAATTTCGGCCTTGGACTTTTGGATCCGAGTATACCCAACTTACAGGCATACCATTGCCATCACTACATAAAAGTTATATCCCACACTGTATATAATATACAGAGTATGAGATTTTTCGGTAAATGTAACCAAGGGTAACAACACTGATGATACAGTAAAACTTAAAGAATAGATAAATAAATAAATGAATAGATAAATAAAGAATAAATATAAATAAAGATATAAAAAATAAAATGAAAAGAGAAACACATAAAATGAATGAATAAATGACTAGATCAGATACTCGTTGCTCTACTCAGTCATAGTGCAAGAGAACGCCACCTGGTAGCCCTCCACGCAAAATGACCGATGTAGGAGCAAGTTGTAAAGTAACATAACAATACATCACACCACAGTCTACAATATTACATCAATAGACCAACCAAAAGCATCAGCACTAGCTTGCTACTGACTAGATAACTCATATAAAAAACCAAATGTAACAAATTATGGTAATAGAACAGACACTTTCACTCTGTCGCAAACGTCAGACCAGGGCCTTGCCCTCTATCTTTCTCAAGTGTTTGGCTACGGTACCAGGGTACCAGTACAGAGTGCTGTTAGTACATTGTACAGAACAGATAATGCACTAATACAGACAAACAAGACTCAAGAGTACTCTCACTTTGTTCAGGTATACCCAGTCACCCACAGTACACTGAAATTGAGTACACTGTACAGACTAGACTAGAGTACTCACTAAATGACTAGTACTCAAGAGTACTGTGACTGTGAGTGTGACATGTCAGTGCCATGAAGGTAAAATCATTAAAAATGTCAATGTTGAATGAAAAACGCATAAGACGCTCACCAGAAGGCGTCAGAAGGGAGCTTTGAACTGCATAATCCAAACGGTTTTAATGAAACAGCTGATCTAGCGCAAGATTTGGAATAACCAACGGTTTCATCCAAGAAACCTGCCTGTCAAAAGAGGCTAAACAAGAAACCACAGGAAGTAGTAGTCTGCGCGATTTGACGACTGCGCATCGAAATGACGTCACGAATCATAATGATATCACAAAATCATAACGTCTCAGGATACACTACTTTGGCGGGCAATCATAACGCATAATATGGCAAATTAAGAATTTCCTAAAAATTCCTCCGAAACTGCCCTCTTAAACCAATAACTATTAACTTGCCTGTAACACCCTGTAACACTAGTAAACCTAAAGTCTGATTTCATAAAAATATGTATAGAAGCTACATTAATACTAATGGAGTAATGCCCGATCAGGCGACTGAGCCAGCTGTTTTTCCGGCTGATGAGCAGAATTCCGGCGGCGTTTCAAATTATTTTTCGACAGGCTTGTCGGCTCTTCCCGGCTGGCTTCGGGGTCTATTAGTGCATCCATCAACCATTCCATCAAATGTGCGTGTACTAAGCGATAAAAAGCTTCTGGGAAATGTCTACGGCCATACCCATTGTCTAACGAGCAGACGACGCCACAGTTCGGTCGGAGCGGCCAACTGAGTGTTACAAAATGCGGCCATACCACGTTGAGAACACCGGTTCTCGTCTGATCACCGAAGTTAAGCGACGTTGGGTTCGGTTAGTACTTGGATGGGTGACCGCCTGGGAATACCGGGTGCTGTAGACTTCCTTTTTTATTTCTCTCGGTCGTTCTGCTTTTTTGTTCTTCTTAATTCTTCTCATTTTCATTGAACGTGTTCATGTGTTCAACCAATCATCAATGTTATCCCATAATTAGCCAATTTCTGTTCAACCATGTAATGCCAAGGATGTTAATATGACTGGATTGCTCAAAGCGGTTTTGGTGCGCATATACCCCCGGCCAACATGCCTCGTTCTGAATTCAAATGACGTCACACCAACTGGTTCCGCGTCGTAGCAACGAGAGTGTGAAACGGACCCATTATCGCTCTCTTGGCTGTGTGAAAGTGGTGAAAAAGGTTGTCGTTCGGGATTGTGGCAACTGATGAAGTGCAGTTACGAATCATAATTTTCACAGGTGTATAGGTCATTCAAACGCAGGTCTCGTTGCATGTATTATCCAGCTGAACTTCCTCTCACGACGCGTCAGTGACTCAGTCACAGTGTGAGTGTGACCAGGTCACAGGTGACAGACTTGAGACTTGACAGTCACGCAGCCATATATCATATGATATAGTCATCATTATGATAGTGACTGAGTGAGTATATAGGCTTTACTGAGTAGACAGCAGTTAGTGCAGTATGAATGTCACTGTCAAATTGTCAGTTACTCTCAGTAAGTGACACTGCATGACAGTCACTGACTTGGTGAGTCAGTCATGACCTGTTGATCATACTGTATACGTTGCATGACTGAATTACTAGATTTCTGTATATTTCATGACCTAGTCACCGTGAATAGTCTTGTGGATGACTGCCTATACTCATAATACTGTGAGTCCTATGAGTAGGCCTTATTGAATAATATTATATGGTCTACGTACATAAATAACACGTTCAGCGCTTACTCACGAAACTGTTACTAGTTCGATATCACAGATAATCACAGATAGCGACTCGATCAGCCACATATTTGAACTTAATTTGTTGTTTCCTCGTTCATATTCCATATTAATTAAGGAATTTGTGGTGAAGTCCAATGATCTAAATAAATTGGGCGAGACTAAGGACATCTCGCTGTATTATGACAGCTACATGAGCATATACTTTATTACACTTTAACTTTTATTAAGAAGTGCCAATAAGTTCCAAATACACGTATAATTAAAGTGTCTTATTTCAATCTTATAGACTCGTTCATTTGGAACTCAACCTGAAAAATTGCCTGAGGAGCCTATTGCATTCATATTGAATAGCAAGAAAAGAGTTGCAAGAAGAAGAATCGTAAGTTAGTGAACTAGAAAGATTGAAATGTAGAGTGAAGGTATACCGGTATGTCAAACACTCAACATTGTCTTACGTTCGTAATTTCTCAATTACAAGCTGAAGTTTATTTTACTTTGAAATTGAATTATTTTCGGCTGCATCAGTTTATTTATGGGAGATGGTTTGTCTTTGGCTCACTATAATTTCTTATTTTCACTTTGACATCACTTTATATTCGGGATTTCCTTGTCACTAGCCTTCAGAGTTTTGTGTTTTGCAGATCCTGTTGATATTATCAGGCTGTTCCTCACAACATTGTGTAGGTAAATGTGATCAATATCTGCTGGCTGATTTTAAATGAAGCAATAATTAAATTAAGGGCTTCACATTTACAACAACAAAAAAAACCTCGAGAGGGTGAGACTATACATACACCCTGTCCCTGTGTATGAAATGTCTTTAATCATTATCATTTATTAATTCAAGAAATTGAAATGGTGAATGCATTTTTGATTAATGAAGATTCTCTCACGGCTGTCTTTTCTCAGATCAACATGTGTCAACAGATGGCTCAGCCAACTTTATTCCATTAACCTTCATTATCCCAGCAAACTCTGCAACACTCAATGAGAAATTACATAGGGGATCAGCAAATGTACAACAAGTGCAGCCTCATGTTTGATGCAAAGTCGATTCTGGAGCATCTCAATTGGGACACAAATCGAATGGAAATGCATGGATTAGTGGATTACGACAAATAAATTGTTTTTAAGTAGGTGTTTTATTCTGTTAATTTTATATCATTAATTAGTATTTTTAACCAGGCCCATTGTGCTGGCTTTCATCTGTTACTGACATTGTATTACTGTTATCAATCATGTTCTTTTGATTGCATATTTTATAGTGCTAGCATTATTTTTTATATACTTTATTTCTTGTTCATTGATTGAGTTCATGATCATATATTGAATCATATAATTATTATATAATTTTGAGCTTTGTGAAAATACCCAATAAGTGGACTTTTATGAGTTAAATGCAAATACAAATAACTATTAAACGCTTCCTTATCGTTTTTTTTTTTGTGATTATATTCCGCAAGGAACCACACACACAAAAAAAAAATATTATTCTCTGGTTAAACCGATAAAAACATGGATTTTATTACAACTTTGACCGTTTCGTACGTTATGATCGCTGAATGCGTTATGCCGATGTGTGCGTTATGATCACCAAGTGCGTTATACTTGCAACATCTACTGCCGATTTTCGTGTTTCGTGCTCGTTTGCAAAGCCCCCAAGAGTGTAACGCGCAATGGCGGAATGCACCGTGCCTACAAGCAATCTAGGTAGTAGTGGAGATCATTGTGTAATGCTCTATGATTCCTCTCCATTGATCGATTCATTTCGACGTTATGATTTTGAGATTTAAGTTTCAGTTTTGTTTAGTTTGGTATGTATACTATATAATGTTGTGAATTTCGATTTATGTGGTCATAAATTCCTTATTTCAGGGTTTAAAGCAGTGTCGACAGCACTAAGTTCGACATAGTGTCACTGTACACTGTAATTTGCCGATTCAAGAAGTTTTACGCATTAGTAATACATGTATTCAGTATTGCTCAAGGCTGACCCCTGATCAAACGTCTCAGTTTCATCATATATCATTATTATATCAAAGTTGGCTGCAAAAGAGATGTCACCAGGACTGTTCTCATTTATATGAGTATAAAGGTCTGCCTAAAACCCTAAAATGACTTGTTTGCCCTAAAATGACTTGTTTAGCCAGGTCTACACTCATTGACATTTGAATTATTGCTATTGTCTTGATTGTTAATTGTTATTATTACTATTCATCATATGCATTTGGTGAATTATTTATTCAAGTAATAATCTGTTAATCCTGGCTAATTTTAATTCAAAGAACACTGTATAGTCAAGGCCTACAGACACCATCTCTCTGTGTTCAGCTTGTGGAATCAAGTCTGTGATTGTACTAAGGGGTAGTCTCTTTTATTAATTGATTGTTTTATCTTTTATTTAGAGAGTGTTTGAAATATTAAGAATGGCATCAGTTGAAATAGAAGTGCATCCGCTCACTCAGAACCCCACAGAAGCATGGCAAAAAATCAGCGTAAAACAACCCAAAGGTCATGACCCTCAAGTCCTTCCCTTGGACGAACCGATTTACGAGAACAAAGTTCGCTTCGTGTGCATGTCTGACACACACAGCCAAACAGCTAAGTTGCCTACCAACTTCATCCCGGATGGCGATGTATTCCTACACGCTGGAGATTTCACAAAAGTCGGCCGTCCTGGAGAAGTTGTAGACTTCAATGCATTTCTGAGTGAGTATTATTTGCTGCATTCGTTATTGATACTAATTAGCAACAGAGACACTCCCCCATAAACACAAGATAGTGATTGCTGGGAATCATGACTTGACTTTCGATCCAACTTTCTTGGATCCGGGTCAGAAACGAGAGGACTTAGAGAGGTGTTTCCGGGTCAAACCTAATTCCGTTGATGAGTTTCTCAAGAAGAGAAATATAACTTCAATGAAGCAAGTTCTCAAAGATGGCGTTTATCTTGAAGACAGTGAAACTAGCGTTCATGGTGTCCGCATATATGGTTCTCCGTGGTACGTACGTGAGTGACTTTGATGTTTGAGCATTTACACAAATTCTTTCTCACAGGCAGCCAGAGTTTTGTGATTGGGGATTCAATCTGGATAGAGGCCAGCCGTGTCTAGATAAATGGAACAAGATCCCAGAAGGAATTGATGTCCTCATGACTCATGGGCCTCCTATTGGTAGGAATTGAATTCAGAGAGGAATATCTGCTAATTTATTCAATCAAGGTTACGGCGATCTGTGTGTTTCGGACCAACGAGCTGGATGCGTTGAACTATTGACCTCTATACAGAAGAGAATAAAGCCAAAATTTCACATCTTTGGTCACATTCATGAGGGTCAGTTTTTGAGATCGCAAAATTTCATGCATTTCTACTTAAAACTGGTTTGGACTTTTATTAGGCTATGGAGCATGGAGCGACGGAACCACCAGCTACATCAACGCTTCCACTTGCAACCTACGATATCTGCCCGTCAATCCTCCTATAATTTTTGACGTTGATTTGCCAGAAGGTTACACCAAGTATGAATTATGAAATACAGATTTATAATTATATCTTCCAACTGAACAACAAACCAAACATTTGTCTGTGATATTCATATTTATAAGGATGCACTTTTTAATCCCAAATGAATAAAGACTATTAATGCCAGAATGTTAATTTGTGTGAGAAAAAAATATTTAAGATGACAATGATTTGTTGTTGAAGGTTTATTTCTTTAAAAGCCCCAAGACAAAGATGCCAAAATCTATTAGTGAAATATTAAAACATCGTAAAAATGAACACAAGCAGAAAACAACCACTGTAGGAGGAAACCAAATGTATTTATGCCAGACAGGAATGTTATTCAGACCTTAAATAAAATATAACTCATAAAGCACCGCATCAGCTGTCGATAACCTTAATGCAAGAAAAGAAAATATCAATGGTAATTTTATCAATTTGTATATACGACAGAAATATTGGTTAATTTGCATCATAAGCCAGAATCGGTGACAGCCATTTCTCAACTACACTCAAATCCTCCTTCTTGCGATTAGCATATTCCTGAACTTGATCAAGCTGGATTTTACCGGTCGCGAAATACGTCGCTTTCGGATGAGAAAGGTATATTCCGGAGACTGAGGCCGCTGGGGTCATAGCGAGGGATTCTGTGAGTCCAATTCCGACCTTCTCTGGTTTCAACAGGCGCCACATGGTCTCCTTCTCAGTGTGGTCTGGTTGACTGGGGTATCCAGGGGCCGGACGAATACCCTTAGGAAATAAAAAATAAATAAATAGATTAATAAAAACACAGGTAATAACCAACCTGATATTTGACTCTAAGGAGGTCGCATGCGGCCATATTTTCTTCTGAATTGTAACCCCAGAATTCTTTCCTCACCCGTTCATGCAATTCTTCCGCGAATGCCTATCACATGATATTACATAATCGTTATGTCATTCCTTGACCTTTCGCTCACCTCAGCAAGACGATCAGCGAGAGCTTTGACCATGATGATGTTGTAATCATCATGTTCCTTTTCAAACCTGGATCAAATATCAATAAATTAATTGATTAAAAGCTAAAATTATACATACTTTCTACAGAGGGCTTCAGCTCCCAGACAGCTAACAGCAAACATGCCGACATGATCTGAGAGTCCGCTTTCCTTGGGTGCCACAAAGTCAGAGAGGCAGTAGTAGGGTTCGCTTGAAGCAGAGTCCTTCTCCGCCTATGAGAACAATAATTTAAAACGAGAAATAAATAAATAAAAGCCCACACCTGTTGCCTTAAGCCAAAGAGGGTTTCAATGATGCTTCCGTTCTCATCCAGGAGTTCTATGTCATCACCAGAGGCGTGCGCTCGGTAGAAACCGACAACCCCACGACATTGCAAAGAGTTGTCGTTTATGATGTTCTTGAGGAGCGCTTGAGCATCATCAAACACTCGTTTAGCTTCTTTTCCTGTAAAGTAAGTCAAGGAATTAGGTCAAATTATCAAACTGGGTCAACTGGTGATCCTACCAACTGTTTTATCGTTGAATATCTTCGGGAATCCACGATTTGGATATTTTCCTCTCAATTGCCAAACATCGAAAAACGGTTTCCAGTCGATGTAATTCACCAGCGTCTTCAGATCATAGTCCTCGAAATATGTCGTTCCGAGAGTATTTGGCGCCACTAATAGAAATGGAAAGCGTAAAAAGTTCAGCTGAATGAATAATAATCATTTCTCACCCGGGGGAGGATCCAACTTCCAATTTATCTGCAGGGAACGTTTTCGTGCATTCTCGATCGTGAGATATTTTCTGTCCTGAAAAAAAAATTACAAGAAATGTCTTGACATAAATTTAAGATTTAACTTTTTACCCTCAATGAGTCATAATGATCCTCTCGTAACTCCTCATATTCTTCCGCAATATCTTCAGCAAAATCATCTTTCTGTTTGTCATCCATGAGTGCGCCCACCTAAAAGATTTAAAAGAGAAATAACCAGATCGCACGCAAAAAATTATGACTTAGATTATTCTTAAAATTTGATAAAAATTTCACTCACAACAACGACACTCTTGGAGGCATCTAGAACATGCACCACAGGATTTTTGTACCGTGGGGAAATTTTAACAGCGGTGTGCATCCTATAAAATATGCAAACTTACAAAACGATTACTTCACACTGCCTTGACCTACTTAGAGGTCGTAGCCCCTCCGATGAGCAGTGGTGTTTTCATTCCGATCCGTTGCATCTCCTTCGCGACATGAATCATTTCGTCCAGAGAAGGTGTGATCAATCCTGATAACCCAATTATATCTGATGATCAAAAAAGAATTATAATAAAATAAATTAATAAACAGATTAACCAACCAGCTTTCTCTTTAATTGCTGTTTGTAGAATTTTATCACAAGGTGTCATAACACCGAGGTCGATGACTCTGGTTACAGAAAGAAAAAAAACATGGATTTAATGATATAATGTCGACCAATATTCTCACCGGTAATTATTACAGCCCAGTACCACTCCAACAATATTCTTTCCAATATCATGCACATCGCCTTTAACTGTAGCCATGACAACCGTTCCACAATAAGCATCAGCCTGGAAGAAATGATTCAGATGAGTCACTGATTAATTACATGACCAGGTATCCTATAATTACAAGAATTTTTTTCTTTCTTCATTATAATTCACTTATTTGAAATAATTAATTACAAATCAAAAAAATTCTATGGGCATAGTGCTGAATTATTCAAGTTTACTGTTTTCTCTTACGACACAATATACTTCATAAATCTCTCATTTCTCAATAAATTGAGCTTATATCGATCTCAATAAGATTTCGCACTCCTTGTGAACAGTTCATCTTCAAAACAGAGTAAAAAAAAATTGATTTTGAGAAATACAGACGTCGTCTTTGAGGTCCCCTTGGCTCGCTTGTCGTTCTTCCTCCATGAATGGAATCAAGAATCCGACCGCTTTCTTCATCACTCGCGCTGATTTGATGACTTGCGGCAAAAACATTTTCCCCGCTCCAAAAAGATCACCCACGACACTCATTCCCTACGGAAAATAATTCAGTTATTTAGATCAAGTGAAATAAAAATCGTATTCACCGCCATTAATGGTCCCTCAATCACGTTCAATGGCCGCGGGTAGAGGGCTTTGTTCTTCATGGCTTCTTCTGTATCTCCAACTACAAACTTGTCAATTCCCTAAATGAAAAAAAACAAATAAAATCAAAGCAAATATCATATTTAATTATTTTACCTTGACGAGCGAATACTTCAATCTCTCTTCCACATTCCCTTCTCTCCAGATATCCGTGTCAACCACCTTCTTTCCCTCCTGACCCATTTCCTGCGCGTACAGCAGAAGTTTTTCCGTTCCTTCAGGATCCTTATTCCACAGAAGATTCTCACAAAGCTCAAGCAATTTTGGTTCGATGTCATCGTAAACAGGGAGACAGCCTGCGTTGACAATTCCCATATCCATCCCGTTCTGTAGGTTCGGTACAGTTGAAAAATATTAATTCGGAAAGAGATGACCTACTTTGATAGCGTGATACAGAAAGACAGAATGCATGGCTTCACGGACACGCTCTTTCCCGCGGAATGAGAAAGAGAAATTTGAGACGCCACCACTGACTCTGCATCCAGGAAGTGTGGCCTGATAGGAAATAATTATAATTAAATTTTCAAAGACTATTAAAGCAAACCTTAATTTTCTTTGTAGCCTCGATGAAGGAGATGCCATAGTCGTTGTGTTCCTCGATACCAGTAGCGATCGTGAGGATGTTTGGATCAAAAATGATGTCATTCGGATTGAAGCCGACCTCCTTGACCAGCAGGTTGTACGAACGAGTGCATATTTCAACTTTGCGTTCACTATCAGTCGCCTAAAATAAACTGAGCAAAATAGAATCAACCCTCGTTAAAGTGACCCTACCTGTCCTTCCTCGTCAAACGCCATCACAACAACAGCCGCTCCATGACGCTTAATGACTCGAGCTTTTGCCAAGAAGTCCTCTTCACCCTCTTTCAATGAAATGCTGTTGACGAGGCACTTGCCCTGCGCGCACTTCAATCCAGCTTCAATAACCGCAAAGTTCGAGGAGTCAACACAAATAGGGACCTGTGTTACAAGGATTAGGAATAAAATTATGAAATTATAAAAATTCAAAGATTACTGACTTTTGAAATGTCAGGTTCTGATCCGATGAAATTGAGAAACTTAGCCATCACGGAAACTCCATCTAAAAGTCCTTCGTCCATGTTAATGTCAAGAATCTGAGCTCCGTTTTCCACTTGCAACTTAGCAATCGCCAATGCATCCTAAGTGGACACAACATTGACCACAGGTCATCGACATAACGTGCACTCTACTTACCTCAAAGTGACCGTCCTTGATGAGTCGACAAAACTTGCGAGACCCAGCAACGTTGCAACGCTCTCCGATGTTAACGAAATTGGTGAAAGGCCCAACAGTGAAAGGTTCAAGTCCTGGGAAATTAATATTGAACGATTGATTAATTGATTGATTGATTTGAACCTGCGAGAATCATGTGATCTGATTTTTCACTTTTCGGCGGTACTCTTGGTGGAAAAGCTTTCATTGCTTCGGCAATTGCTCTAATAAAAATCAGATACCCAGATATAAATTTAGGAGAAATTTAGGCAGATTGACCGACCCAATGTGCTCGGGAGTTGTACCGCAACAACCGCCAACGATATTAACCAATCCTTGTTCCGCAAACAGCGCCACCTGCTCGGCCGTGATGTCTGGGGTTTCGTCATACTCGCCAAAGGTGTTGGGCAGACCTAGATGAGTAAAGACCATAATGAGGAGGTAACTCAGACCTTAAAATAACCTACCAGCATTTGGGTAGCAGATAACGTAAGCTTGGGTGCTCTTACTGATGGCTTCAATGAATGGCTTCATTTCAGATGCCCCAAGGGCACAGTTTAACCCAAGACTGAATAAGATAAGTTGTAAACCAAAAGTTATGAAACATGCAAATTTCATACCACATGGGATTGGAATGAGAAACGCTGATTGCAAAAGCCTCAGTGGTCTGGCCTGAAAGAGTACGTCCACTCTTGTCCACTATGGTGCCGGAAACAAAAATCGGCACTTCAGGGACACCGCTATCAAAGAGCTCTTGTATCGCAAACAGCGCCGCCTAGGATGCAAATTTAAAAGCTGAATTGTATTACATAATATTTCATAATTTCACCTTGGCGTTAGCTGTATCAAAGATGGTTTCTACTAGCAGCAAGTCAGCTCCTCCATCCAGCAACCCTGTCGCCTGCTGTTTGTAAGCGGCTGCCAATTCATCAAACGCTGGAAATAAATCAAATAGTCAATATTATTCAATGAATACGCAAATATTATGGCATTTATGAGGAAGAATACTTTGTATAATGATAAAAGGAAAAGTAGACATGCATTCATTCATAACAGAACTTCTAGGCCAGTAAACAGTGAGCTCTTCTCTGTTCTTTATGATAGGATTAGATGGAGGGTGAGCCTTAGATGTTGGTGCGGTTGATTTTTAGGGGGTGATGTTCATTGATAGTGGTATAGGTTGATAATTAATAAAGGAATCAATTAATTGAAGCAAGTGATTGGATATTCAGGTTCATATATCCCAGATTAGAAATCACCAAGAAAAATTAAGGATCTGCATGCAAAGCATAGAGTTACATGAATCAAATATCAATGGTATTCAGAAAATCAATTTATTATGATATACGCTACTCACTGATGTTTCTGTATTCAGGGCGCTCCACCGACGGTGAGATGGAGAGTGTGCGGTTGGTGGGACCCATGGCGCCCGCCACATAACGCCTGACGCCAGTTTCAGCCGTCACGATTGCAGCGGCTTCTTTTGCTATTTTTGCGGATTCAAAGTTCAATCGGTACACCTGGAGGCTAAGCGTAGAACACCAGAGCAACACAGCTGATGAACCTCACCATATGTTCAAGACCGTAATCTGCTTGCGCAATCGTAGTTCCACTGAACGTATTAGTTTCTATAAAATCAGCGCCCGCTCTGAGGTAGTCCTGAAAAGCCAACGATTAACCATTATTGCTTTATTGACAGCCAATCATAATTTTCACGTAATGAATTGTCATCCAGACTTACGCAATGAATATCGCGAATGATATCCGGTTGTGTAATGCTTAACAGATCGTTATTTCCTTTGAGGTTATGCGCGTGGTCTTTAAATTCTTCGCCTTGGAAATCTTCTTCTTCAAATCTTCGCTGCTGAATCATGGTTCCCATTCCTCCGTCGAAGATCATAATTCGCTCTTTCAGCGTTTTCTCAATCATCTCAGCAACTACAAAAAAAGTTAATGCGAACTAATTAATTTCACTGATGTTATGTTGGTTATATTGTAAGTAAGAAAATAAAGAGATTTGTTTAAATTGTGGTTCATTTAAAATTTATCGCTTAATTTAAAATGAATTCTAGAAGGTTTAAGGGAAGTTATCAAAAATAATTTTATAATCGCATAAGCATTAGTACACATATATATTTTTTTTCATCTATTATTATTGTTAAAAAATGTATGTCCATGTATGTGAATGGAATGATTAAAATGATTATTATAATTTATTAATCATCTGGTTGTATAATATATACAAATAAATCATCAAAGTTTTCTTTCAAAGTTGAAACTAATACGTTTCTAATATTGTCTAATTGTTTTCTTATCTAAAAATTTATTCCTTTGTTTTAATTTAAACCAAAAACATTGTTTTACAATTGTAACCCCAAAATAGTTATAATGTTACAACAAAAAAAGTACATATAGTTAATTAATTACACTACATTAATTATTATTTTTTCTTTCACGATCAAAGGCAAACACAGAGATTGACAAGCCGATAAAGATCATCGTTATCGATTGACTAAAGCATGATAATCGCAAAGTCCAGGCATTGATCAGCTGATAACGACAGAACCATTCATCATTTAAGAAATTGCCTAAGTTTATTGAACCCTTGGATAACCCAAGCGCACGTGGCAGTGTTTACTTCCGGTGAGAGGGAAGACGGTATTCGAGGTAAAAGCAAACGAAATTATCAAGAAACTAAACACAATAATCACCTGATTTGCCAATCTTCTGATCTTTGTGATGATTTGACTCCATTTTAGATTATTTGATATGTGCAAATCACCAAAGTGCAAATTGCATTAAAATAAAATGCTGTCAGCTGGCTCCTCCGTTCGAGCCGAAGCCAAGGAAATCAAGACACTACTTCAGTGGACCGCTTCGTTAATATAGCGCTGTGCAGTGTGACGTCATTATGCATAGTAATTTTATGCAAATGAGGAGGTCGGGTTGCAATCGTGTGTTTCCGTGAATGCTCGGGATTTTAACCGAGCGCATTCCGACCTGAATACTGACATCATTTCCTGTTTCGTGGCTGAGAAGTTGTCGGTGTCTTTGGAATTATAAGTCGCATTTGTTTGTTTGGAAGAAGGCGTTGCCTCTCGATTCTCACGATTAATCGCCCAAAGTAGCTAGAAGGTGAACACGTCTCTCTGCCTTCTTCTTTATGGGGTTCACTTGTGTTCCCCAAAATTGATTGCTCAGATGTTGACTGCGGGCAGCTAAATAATTTTATTATTTTGTTTTCCTCTGAACTTCATCTGATTGTCATCACTACCATCATTACCATGATTTATGAGGGTACAAAATCACAAATTTTAATCAATTTTATTGGCAATCAGAATCCATTGAGAACAGTACCATTGAACTTATCAACTGAGTGGGTTGTTGCTGGAATAACTGTATGTTTAATAATTATATAATTGATGATTGTCTTATATTATAATTTAGTGTAATAAATAAATAATAATAGTATCGATGGAATCCTTGTAAATAATCAAATGTTATTCATGTGTAATCAAATTCATATTGTCATCCTATTTTATGCTATTATTCTTTAATTTTGAAGTAAATAGAGAACAAAATTCATGAAAGGAAATTTCATTTAACAACCAAGTAATTAAGACATATTTTTTTCATCAATTGGAAAGTGTATAAAGAGTTCATTTAACAATAATTTATACATATTATATAAATTAAATCTTTACATCAGTATTTGAAAAGTGTTAATATAACAAAAAAAAAATTTAAAATGTTAAAATAAATATTAAATTCATTTGTTACAATGCTCTCACCATGCCAAGCAGCCACATGGATTTCCGCTGGATCTTTCATGAACTCATTTCCCTTCAGCAGCCATCCTCTACAGATACCAGAGCAAGCAATGCGCCCGTGTCTCTCCATCTTTTGCCAATGATTGCTCGAAGGCGCCGCACCAACTCTAACTCAGAGAACGACAGTCATCCACAGTCGGGCTCAAGTAGAACACACGCTTCCCCCACGGAGGGTGTGTCCTACTCAGGTGTTCCTAACGGCCAGGCAGTGGCCCCGCCCCCGCAGACTTACGTCCCACCCCCGAGGATTTCCGCAGACATGAAATGCCGAGATCGCTCTAATGAATTTGCCACCATCGTCAAGTCCCTGCAGTCCCGCCAAGTGGTGCGTAACTGGCAATTAGGAATATGATCGTCACTCTTGTTTTGTTTTATTTCCGCAGGGAAATGGCTCCCTGCCAAGCAAATCGAAGGCGTTGCAGCACCGCAGCGAGTTCATGCAGATTGCTAAGTAAGTTCATTTTTCATAGAGAATAACAAATTTTGAGTCTTTGAGTCAACAATCTTCTTCTTTGATTTGTATGAATTTATTATTTTATTAATTTATTATTTTTTATTTGATTTGACTGAATTTATTATTTTATTTACAGGAAGATTGGCCATGATATCTCCAATACATTTGCCAAGCTGGAGAAGCTAACTATTTGTAAGTCCAATGTTGTTTCCTCTCTGCTAATCATGAACTTGTGAACTTAGTGGCGAAACGGAAATCTTTGTTCGATGACAAACCGGAAGAGATTCAGCAGCTGACGTTCATTGTGAAACAGGACATTGCAGCATTGAATAAACAGATCGCCATGCTTCAAGAGGTACTCCATTCTCCTGAAATATGTTTGTCCAATTCAGACCTTTTTTTATTCCCTCCAGCTTTCTAAAGCGTCCAGAAGCCAGAACAGTCGTCACAAACAGACCCATTCCAACTCAGTTGTTGTGGCCCTGCAGGTTCCTACTTTTCTCCTTTTTATCAATCGTTTTAGTCTCGAATGGCTCAAATACCCGATGGCCGTGTGAAAATTTACAAACTCAATGTTACCACTAATCTCAGCTTTTTATAATTTTACTTAATTATCCTCTTAATTTTTTCAGTCTAAACTGGCTTCAATGTCAAATGACTTCAAATCCGTGTTAGAAGTTCGTACTGAGGTAAGATCTGAATGAATTGCATCTCCCTTCAATCACTCTGTTCTTCCTTCATCAGAACTTGAAACATCAGAAATCTCGCCGGGAACAATTCTCCCACAACCCTCTCTCCGCCTCCATGCCCCCCTCCGCTCTTGGTGGTCATAGTACGTTCTATCAATTGTTTTAATTAATTAATTCATTCTTTCTCCTCCAGCCGGGTCGGTTCTCCTGCAGGACGAAGTGAACAGCATGGGCGGTGCATCTGCGCAAGACGTCTCGATCAACATGGATTCCGTCGACCGCCAGCGATACCAGCAACAACTGCAGCTCATTGACGAACAGGACACTTATATTCAGAGTAGAGCCGACACCATGCAAAATATTGAACAGACAATTGTTGAACTGGGCGGAATATTTCAACAACTTGCGCATATGGTCAAAGAACAAGAGGAAATGGTCCAAAGGTCATTGGGTTTAATTAATTAAATAATCAATTTGGGAATTTATATATACTGAGAGACACATTTGACAAAATCTCTATGTCTTCTGAATAAATTAATAATTAATTAAACTCCTTCTTCTCTCCAGGATTGATGCCAATGTTGAAGATACGCAGTTGAACGTTGAAGCCGCTCACAGTGAAATTCTCAAGTATTTCCAGTCTGTGACATCGAATCGATGGCTCATGATCAAGATATTTGGAGTGCTCATTGTTTTCTTCATAATTTTCGTGGTGTTTATGGCATAATAATCGCTACACGTAACGTGTACCATTCCTTCTGTGTTTAGTGGGGTGCGTTTGGTGATTTCTGCCCTGTACTAGTCACAGACGATCAGTGTGTGTGTCAGTGAGAAAGTTTTATGTGTGAAAGAGTTTTTTTTTTGTTGTTTTTGTTGTGGGTTCTGAGGACGTCAGATTATTTCTGTTAAACTCAAGTAAATAAACTCCAGTGCCTCACTTCTTTTGTTTTTCTCTCATCTTGAGGATCATAAAGTCATGTTTCTCTCTATGTATTTAAGAGGAGTGTACATAATTGTATTTTAGGAATTGTAAATAAAGAATTCAATTATTTCATGAAGTCTTGTTCTTGTATTGTGTCAAGGAAATATTATCCAAAGTCGAGGCTTACTCCACAATAGAACTCGAAAAGTCAAGTTCTATGAGGATGCAATTGGGAAAAATCATAGCGCATTGGAACGTTATGATCATTCAAACGTTCAGTGCAAACAAAATAAAAAATGTTATATGATCTTATATGCGGAATAAACAATGCATGATTGCTTAGTTTATTATCATTATGAATATAATCTTCCATAAATGAGCAAAACGATGACATTCACCATCATAATACCACAAAACGCAAACATTTTGAACGCATTTGTTTAACCGGAAGCTAAGCAGAAGCTTCTTCATTTGCGGTTTCTGTCATGTTTCGAGTCTTCAAATAAATTCGGTGAACGAAAATGGCGAGCCTCGATGGTAACACTTGCTGCTGTGATATAGTAAATGAATGGCGAATATTCATGACCCGCCTCCCACGTGGTTTCTCACTCTCCTGGATACTCGCCCAGCAATCAAACTTACTACTACTCTTATTACTAGTACTAGGGCCTTACTAGCTCCCCAAGCCGTAGCGTAGTGCACACTGCTCCGCTACCCTTGGGGAGCTAGGGCCTAACTAGTAGCACACAGCGGTTGAAACCGAAACTATTCGGTAGTTGTCATCATGTCAAGCAGTAAATTTTTCTTCTTGCAGATTCTGACAGTGCGAGTACCAGTGAAGATGGCGACCGCACCCAGGCGTCCAAACGCTCATTTCCTTTTGCCAGCGGAGGTTATGAATACAGTCCAACCAAGAGAGGGCGTGCTGACACAAGTGAGTTACTTCTTGCCCTTTGCGCTCTTTTCTTAGTGCTCTTTTTCTCAGTTTCATCAGATTCTAGTTCTTCGGAATCGGAGCCTGAACGTCCCTCCATGTCATCAGCCACGTTGCTGCTTGATTCCGTCAGCAAACCCAACTTGCAGGCGTTCAGGAAGGAAGGTGGGGCAGCTAAAAAGAGCACCAACTTCAGTGACGTTGCTAGGAAAATGATGGTGCATTGTCCAATCGAATGAGGATAATTTAATTGTGACTTATTTGAAGGAACGCATGGGTCACGTGGAAGGGAAAGGTCTTGGCAAAAACCAACAGGGGCGAGCGGAAATCATTGAGGCATCGAAGCAGAAAGGGAGAAGAGGTCTCGGCAGCCAAGTCAAGGGATTTGAAGCGAAGGATGTCGACTGGGATGCAAGTAAAGACGAGGTGAGTGCACAATCTCTTGGATGGCTGAAACTCACTTCCTTTCTCAGGTGACGGTTGACGAGACCGTTTCGTGGATTGAAACTTGTTCTGACCCGGTGCCATCCATTGAAGAAATGAGGACGTGGATGCTGGAAGGACCTGTTGGTAGCCTCTGTGTTTTATGAAACTGTTAATTAGCTAATGATTAATTAAGAATAAGAAGACGATTGATGATGAAACGGAATTCTGCAATCCTGATATTCTAAGAGACATCTTAAGCTGCAAGGTATGCCATTGTTGTTGTCATTAGTTGTATAATTTATACCATTCTCAAGAGTGTATTTGACCATCTAGAAGGTGAAGAGATGCGGAAAGCGCGCACTCGGTCAAATCCATACGAATTGATCAAAGGGGTGTTCTTCCAGAACCGGTTTGTAATTGATTGCAGGGGCTGGTATTTTTCATATTTTTCGTTTCAATCAGCGCTGCGATGAAGATGGCAAATATGGACGCTGTTCTTGACTTTTGTTTCACGGAGCCACGTACCGTAGAGGGAGTGAGTACTCTCGCGTGATGGTTGTTACGTTTATCATACTTTTTTGCAGAGATCTTTAGTGCAACCGAATGAACTGCTTTATTTCGCTGACGTCTGTGCTGGACCCGGTGGCTTCAGCGAGTACGTATTGTGGCGTAAAGCCCCTGGAGAAACCAAAGGATTTGGATTCACGTTGAAAGGCAACAACGACTTCAAATTGGAGGATTTCTACTCAACGCACAGCGAGTTCTTTGAACCTCACTACGGTGCGTGTTTTCACAGCTCCTCCTCTGGTTCAATTGCTGATTTGTTGACAGGCAAAGGAGGCATGCATGGAGACGGTGACGTCTACAACCCAGAGAACCTCATGGAGTTCCAGGAATTTGTGCTCAACAGCACAGATCAGAAAGGAGTTCACTTTGTCATGGCGGACGGGGTGAGGGCAATTTTCAAAGCGGTCGTCATTTAAGCGCTCTATTTTAAAAGGGATTTTCGGTCGACGGGCAGGAGAACATTCAAGAGGTGCTCTCCAAACGCTTGTACCTTTGCCAGTTTCTCGCTGCGATGATGATTCTGCGTCCAGGTATGACTGCTTGAAATGCTTAAAATAGTCGTTTTCTTTCATGTTTGCCTAGGTGGACATTTCGTCTGCAAGTTGTTTGATGTCTTTACCCCGTTCAGTGTTGGTCTGACTTACCTCATGCATCGGGCATTTCACCGGGTCTCGCTCTTTAAACCCGTCACGAGCCGACCCGCCAACTCCGAGCGGTTAGTCTGTGATTTTTGAAATTCAATATACATTTCTCCTTATCAGGTACATCATCTGCCAGAATAAACGAAGCGACTCTCTCGATATTCAAACTTACTTCTGGGAAATCAACCTGCGTATGCATGAATTGAGAAGTTGTACATCGTTTGAGCAATCTACGGGCGTGCAGCATGTCGTACCCCTGGAGATGATGAAGCAAAATGAAGCTTTCTTCTCGTACGTGGTGCAATCCAACCACGAGTGAGCGTTCAAAGATATTCAATGTTTCATTTTTAATCTCCTATTTACAGTTTGGGCCACAAGCAAATCATATCATTAGCTAAAATTCAAACCTACGCACAAAATGAGTGAGTATATCTCTCCCTTTTACCCAATTACATAATTTTTACCACTCAGAGAACTGCAAGAGTATGACCGGCAAGTTCAAATTCGCGACCAATGTTTGGAGAAATGGAAGGTGATAATATATGACCTATTGACCTTAACAGTTTTCTCACCTATTTCTCACAAGATTCCAAATAATGTTCGCAAGGCCCCCGAGAGAGCAGTGAACCTGATGCAGAAGCTGCAAGCCCTTCTGAATCAAGTGAGTATAGCCCTATGGAGCCCTCTTCCCTAATGGACTTCCCTGCAGACGGACCTCAGTGATCTCCTTTGTCAACCAGTCATGCTGACTGCTGACAACCTCAGTCGCACTGTGCACAGTGTGCATGATTATCGTTGTATGGTAGTCGGTAGCAAGGAACCGGTGCTCTTACTCAGCAAAGGGGTGCGCTCATATATTTATTTTAGCAATCAAAAATTTGATACCTTTTTTTACGTCAGAAATCTGCGGTGATGCAGTGGAACGGGAGAGTGCAGTCGCGTTGGGAACGCATGCATCAGGTGAATGTGGAACTCCCCAGGGACACAGTGGTGCTGGCGGAAAGAGTGGAGGAGCTCAAGGGAGAAGTAGGCCACATGAATTATGAATATTTCCTAAATCTGCTGCCTCGTAGGGTCGTGGTCAGCGCAAAGTGACCGCTGTACACATCATTGACGGCTTGGTTCTCTGCGGAACAGATATCCGACACCTGCACTTCAGAGAACGGTGAGAATCGCCGAGGAGTCAATTTAAATTATTAAACTTGAATTTGTTGGCAGAATTGAAAAGTTGCGGAAATTTATGCGAGCGATTTCTCGACCCTCTCGATCTGACCTAGCTCCAATCAGAGTGAAGGAAACATTTCGCTTGGAACACATCGGCAAAGTGCTCACGAGGTAAAAATGAAAGATTTCAATATTGCGTTTGATTCTCGGCTTCAGTCTTGAAATGAGGCGTTTGAAATCATCGGGTCTCCCTTTCCGCCTTTGTCACTGCTGCCACACGGTGGAGAATGGACAAAGTAGTTACATGATCCCGGCTGGCATATCTCTTTACAAGACCATGAAAGGTGCTTTGTTTCGCCTCCTCCCCTTCCCATATTCATTTCACGATTTCAGTTCCCTGGATGATGGCAGCAACTCGTGGCGCGCAAGCGAAACTCTACTTCTATAACACGGAAACACGGAAAAGTCAGTTTGACTTCCCTCCGGAGGCACAAGCATCGTACGAGTGAGTCGTAAAAGTTGACCTCCGGATCGTGAACTGATTTATGTTTTGATCAGGTCGTGTCAGAAGACGCAGTTATTTTGGGAGTGGGGTCAGGGGGTCGTTCTGAACGACGAGCAACAGCGAGTGACCAACATGAACCATCATCCGGATAAGGTTTCAGGCAACGCCATGATACAGTACGTTCACGAAAAACTCAATCCGAAAAAATGAGCAATGTTTGTGGTACGATGAAGAGTTTTGTTTTTATGTGTGGATTTATTGCTAATTATATTTGCTAATTAATCTGGAAGTTTTCTTTTTACTCACCGAGTTGTAGCAATGTTTCTCAACATTAAAATGATCCAGAGAAGTGAAAATTATTGATACATTTATTCTACTGAGAGCTGAAAATTATCATAGACAAACAAATCAATGCAGAGAAATTTCTGAGATTTCCTCGGGGGAGATATCGGAGTCCTCATCGAGGACAGAGGGGATCGTCACTGAAACCTGAAGCGGTGGCCTCACGTGGATTCCGAGTGAGAGAGCAGACGACTCGTCAGCTGACATGACCTCTGAATCCATTAAGCTGTATTCGGCCGTTTGAGCCATGCGTTGGTCAGTGCTGGCTCTCAGCTGGAAGTCTGTTGTGGTGGCGAGATCAGATTGTGTCGTGTTGAAGTAATCCCTGTTCTGCAAAATCGCTTCTATGTTCAAGCGGTCAGTCGTAGCAGAGTCAACATCACTCGCAGTTTGACGCATGCCTGAAGATTACTTTATGTATTATTGCAAATTAAACTTAGATGACATACTGTGTTGGCTGGCTGCCATATCAGAATGCCCGAATGTCTGACTTTGACTGAGCCCAAGTGAACCTCGCGAAGCTAAAAGCAGATGTATCAATTATGTCATCAACCATCTGTGCTCACCTTGAGGAGAATTCCGGCGCCTGAGCGGTCTGTGTTCGTCAGAGGTCGAGACCACTTGACCGAGAGTCGGGTGTCGTCTCGTTGAGCGGGTGACGGAAGTGGACGGTCCGTGATCCGATGGAGTTGGCTCCTCTGGGACCCCACTGAGTTCACCAGCTGACAGCATACGATACGCTTTCTTCACATTGCTTTTCTGCGGTTCGCTTGTGGAAGTTGACGGTAGGATGACCTCACCGATACTTTTCTCCGCACTCTGGGCCGCAATTTGCGCACTTTGAGAGTGCGCCATGGCCGCGAGTGTTGACTGGATGTTGGGCAATGGGTCCCTGTGCAAGATCTCTCCCTCGCTCTGTGAGATATCCGTGCTTGAGATCTGGTCCTGGTGGATTTCATCCGTGTCCTGCAGTGTGTCATCAACGCTCTGTTGGTGCATGAGACCGTCACTGATCAAGTGATGTCGGATGCGATTCCTTATCTCTACAAACAGAAAATATAATAAATAAGTGAATTAAGAATTCGGTTTAAAGCCCTCACCGTTCTCAATCGGAGGGTGCGGCAGTTCTCCTTCGCTGTATGCGCTCAGCATCCACTGTCCCTCTGAGAACGGTTCGTTCAGAGTGTCACTGATGACACTCAGTGCGCCTGACGTGGCAGACGAACTCTCTGATATAGTTGCCACCCGTTTCGGAGCCTCGTCATCTTGGGGTATTTCTTGAGCGTCATCGGACGATTGAGCGGGCGGGGGGCTCTCTGCTGACTCACACGGGGGGGCGGGGGGTGCCGGGAGATCGGCATCCGGTTCGCTCCACGCTTGGGGACTGGTTGCTCTGTCTTCCTTTTGCACCACGACTTCCGGCTCCGGCAGAGGAGGAGGAAGAATAATGTGGACTTCACTTTGCACAGAGGGGGAGGGGGTTCGTGTGTCATTGAGGACAACCGGAGGGGGTGATGATGTCACAGGGGAGAGGGACCTAGCAGGGGTCATGACCTCGTGGCTAGGTGGAGAAGCCATGTCCCAGATGGCATCAGCATCTGGTGTAAGTTTGACAGGCTTTGGAATTAAGATTTCATCTGCAATTAGAATGAAATGTAAATAACGTAGAGTGAGCTCATTTCTCTCACCAGGTTCTTCAAAGTCATCTACGTAGCGCACTTCATTAATTTCCTCCATGGCTGAGGGGGTTGGGGTGCGATCGGGGGTGGGAGGGGCGTGGTGAGGCCTCGCCTGAGGTACTGGAGAAGAGGGCAGGATGGGGGATTGTTGGGGCGTCACCTCGGGAGTCGGCACAGGGGTGCCACGAACCTTGATGAGGGAAAAGATGAGTGAGATGTTGTCTAAAATGTCCTGCTTACAATAACAGGAGGAGAATGCACTCTGATTGGAGCGAAAGTAGGTGCTGAGGGAAGACCAGGAGGAGGCGAGGGTTGTCTGCGTGGTTGAGCGGTAGGAGGAGGGGGGAGGGCAGCGTCATCCGAAGTTATCTGTCCCAGAGTGGAGGCTATCTTCTCCAGAATGACCTCCCTCATCAGCGCATTGACCATTCCACTGTCAATGGCCACACCAGCGTCGATGAACAACTGAAGACCTTTCTGTCCAACCGCATCCGCTGAGAAACATCACATGATAAAAATTTCGAAAAGCATCTCAACTCACTGATTAGAGATTCGTCGATGACTGATGCATCTTCTTCCAGTGATGAGTCATCGTGGATGAGATGCTGCTTGGCTGGAGGGAGGGAGGAAGGAGGAGGAGCTTGGCTGCTCAGGTGATCACTGATCATGCGTGCCATCAACTCCTGTTCAATCCTGCACAACATTCAACCAATCAGAGAAACAGCATTGGATACAACACACGTTTATGCTTCAACTTATCAGTATTTCCCAAAATTTACATGATTTACAAACAACAGCAAAAAGTTCCAAACCAGTTCACTGCTTCGTTCTCTGCGAGTTCTTTCCGCCTGATTTCAACGGCAATTTCATCTGAGCAGGCAGATCTCTTCTTAGGAGGGAACTGTGGTCCGTGGTACGTGGATTTGGGAGCAGTGTATCCCGGGATGTCGATCGGAGCGGAACTCTCAACGACGGATTCGTCAAAATCATCCGAGTACACAGGTTCCTTAGACTGCGGTAAAAAGTTGGAAAAAAATAATAAGATAGCCTAACAGCGTGAATAATTAGATCATGAAGACACACTTTTATGTAATTATTTTTGTACAAAATTAGGAATCAACCTTTTCATTATCACCGATACAGGAATCGTTGAGAATTTGAGGAGAGATGACTCGGTCAGTTTCAGCAGGTTGAGAAATCTACAAGAAAAGTACCCATAGAAGAACAAAAAAGCACAAAGCAAGCTACAAGGTTAATTTAATATACATTAATTGAGAGTCACAAACTAATTAGAAATCATAGAATAGTCACAAGGCCAACATTTCAATCATTCACTCACCAAGGGTGGGGTCTCCGCGCGTGGAGACTTCTTTGGAGATGGTGATTTGGGTTTTGTTTTCTGTACTGGAGTGGAGGTTGTGAGGGGAACGGGAGAGTGGCTGGCTCTGATCAAAGGGGCGGAGAGCAGGATGGCTGTAGGCATAGGGGGGGAAGGTGCTGGAAAAATAAGGAAAAATCACAATATGCCTGAACGGATATGTACTGCAAAATAGATGAAGATTTTGAACAAACAGTCTTCTTAACAAAAACCTCAAATTATTGATTCGGTCTTTTAATGAATGGATGCATTTATGAAAAAATCCCTCACTATGCATTAACAGAGACCCAGGACTAAGGAGATACTCCACTCAGAGGCTGTCAGTATTATAATTCACCTCTAGATCTGGTGACAGAGACGGGGCTGCCAGATTTCGATTTTGGAGATGAAGAACGGAAACGAAGGTATGGTTCTTTTTGAGACGACCGTTTAGGAACAAATGCTGGTTGGCTGAGCCTGGGGACATTGGAGGGAATCTTTGCTGGTTTTTGTTCCTGGCTGAGCATATCTCGGATGGCGCTGGCTGTCACTGGCTAAAGGGAGAGATAATATTGAGATTGTGAGGCTATTTAGTGCGTTATGATTATGACAAAAAGTGCGTTATGGTTTGTGTGTGCTGGAGAAGTGCGTTGTGATTACCTTCTGCCTCGCTTTCACAGGGACGTTTTCTTTGCCCGCAACTGCGCTTTTCTGGTTGAGCGGTTTCTTCAAACCGGTGTTGATTCTTGATTGCACATTTCGGTTGAACTTTGATTTCGTCTTTGGCACCGAAATATCGCGCTCAGGAATCATGAAATCATTTTTCATGCGATCTTCCGCCTTCTGCAGTTCACTCATAACATCTTTCTGTAATTCAAAAATAAAAAACAAAATTGTTCTGTTCAAAATTGCTAAATCATCAAGATGGTCTACCTCAAGGTGACGGTTCATGGAATGAATGTGATCGTCCACCATTTGTTTAATACGCATTCTTTCAGCTGCAGACCTATAAAAAAAAAAAAAGGAAAAATATTCACAAGAAAATGACAAACAAAAAAATTCGACCTATCCTGAGCCATTTCTTCTATAATGCCATAAACATGCGACTCTTGGCGAGCACGTTGGATGGCGTCGAAGTTCTGCTCCAGATTGACTTGGTGTTTTTTGGTGGATTTCAAAACTTGCATGATGTCAGCATATTTGTCGATCAATGGAGCATTCCCTGAGATTTTAACGCGAGGATATGGACTGCTAACCTCAACCGGCTCGGTCTCACGCTGAAGGTAATAAAAGATGCGTTATGATTACATCAAAGTGCGTTATGATTCGACGGGAAAACCACGTGTCAGTTGCGCGAACGGCGGGAATACGACAAGCCATTGTACTAATTGCAAATATGAGAAGGTTCAGTGTTATCGAAATTAAAACCGCGAACCGTGAAGTTAAAGACGAGATATCCATTCGTGCCGCCGAACGAACAAGTGAAAGCAAGACGCAGAGAGAAGAGCATGCCGAGCGGCCATTTCAACGCGGCTTCAATCGAGAGGAATGATGCGTTTGCGTGCTCAGGGGCATTATGGCGCACAATGTATGGTCATGGATTTCCTTTGAGGTGGATCTCAATCGCACTGAAAAAGCATCCGAACGCACGCAACGCAGACCGCGACCGGCTCATGCCAGACACGCAATCCACGCATTCAACATGGCCGCCCCACTGCCGCCACGACACTGCCGCTTGGTGGCGCCACTCGCCAAGGTCAACTGAAGAATACCGCCGGTCTTATAAATCTTAATACCGGCATTGTTTTCGCTTCCTTCGCAGTCAAGATATGGAAAAGGTCCTTTGATTGTCAACCAGTCTAAATTCAGAATTTGTCCCGGTTTTTGTCTCTCTGTTATATAATTATAAGCGTCCGTCAACTGACACGCGGTAAAAGCTATTATATACTAGACAAGGAAGGAAAGCGAACCTCGTCATGGCTCTGCTATATACCATGGGCAGGTATTTTCGCATATAAGTCGGTTCAAAAGAGTTTCAAAGAATCTTAGAATGAAATTAAGTGATTTGACGCTCAACAACAGTGTATATAACTGATACCTGCATACATCATAACATTCAACGTGTAGACATGTGCATTATTGCAATATTAAGAACTGAGCTTTAATCCGGAATCGAGGAAAAAACAATATAGAATTCCCCGATGAAGTAATACACAATGTAAATACAATAGAAGAGCTGATGAAAATAATTGCGCTCATTCCTCCACTTAAAGCTGCAAATGCACTTGATGTAATTTGCACTATTTGATCTATGTTAGTCCGTCATTTGTGATTATTATTTATGCTCATTTGTTATTTCTATTCTTTTTTTGTAATTATGTCTTGTTATAACGTGAATAAAAACAGAAAATTATACAGCCATACGCCAGTCTGATTGCATCGTGTCTGTCGCTCATTGATTTGCGAATCGGAACTGAAACAAAAAAAACATGAGAGAATTCTGTTTTGATACACGTACTTCTTCCTCTCGTGCTTACGCGTTAGCTAATTATTATTATTATTATTATTATTATTATTATTATTATTATTATTATTATTATTATTATTATTATTATTATTATTATTAAAAATATAATAAATATAATAAATGTAATATAAATAATGAAGTGGAGAAAAGGGTGGAATCCGCGAATAACGCATTATAAAATAAAATGTGCTGTAAAATAGTGCAGTGAGAATGGGCTATAATTATATAATTGATAATTTCATAACGCACTTGTACGTTATGAATGATGAATACCAGGTGCTTGCTTTCATCATGGCGATTGTACATAGAGTACTATACTGACGTCTATACTTTATTACTGTACATCATACAGCACAGACATATGACCAAAGAAATAAATGAAATACAATGTATAAAGAAAAGCAGTGATTTGACCCAGATAAATTGAATGAGGTCAAGTATGATTACAATAAAAATTAAAATTAAAAAATATAGCAACGCTGAATACAAAAACGAATGACGGAAGTGAATAAAAACTATAAATTATTCAACATTGTGCGACCAGGATGCGTGGATCGAAAATCCGGATGTAGGATCAGATTAACTGATAAAGGGAAAAAATATCGCAGATCCGGGAGGATGCTGCACACGACGATGACGCATTTGCGAAACGAAAATCACGCGCATGAACCATTCAAGAAGAAGTCAAATCATCTATTTTCACATGAATGACACGTGTCATATTTTAACATGTATATAAAAAATTATAATAATAAATAAAGAAAAAAATTCCGGGGTCGTGAACTTTCACTGACGCAATTACATTAGAGAATGTAAAATTAATACGAATTCGTATGAAGAAAGAGAGGAGGGGGTTGATCGGAAAGTGATATTTGCGCTATTATGGAAGTGACAAAGTGTTTATGGAGGCGTGCGTCGCTCGAATAACGAAGGCTTAAATTCTGACGCAGAACCGTGACACCTGAAAGCAACAGACGAAGCGAGCGATATTGCGTTGATTTGAGCGATAATGGAAGAACAGGGCGCACATATTGACACCGAACAGAATGATTTCAGTTCAGCACGAAACACTTGCATTTGGTGAAAAAACTGGGCGGTAAAAAAACCGTCATTGTATTCATCGATTCATAGATGAAGCATGTTAACTAGAGTGCTCACCAGGTAACCGTCCAACGGGGCTGGCGCAGATGGGTCTCTCACAACAACAGGTTCGCTAGTTTTCTGTATAGCTGTCCTCTGAAAATTAATAAAACCGAAATATTAACAACATACGCATCTTAAACAAGAAGAAAAGCTCTTCCTCTAACACCATCATTAAACGCGCGGAGAACACCTTTATTTCGAGTGCGTATTCAGAGAAATAGGTAACACTCAGCGCGAAAGAAACATGTCGAAATGGCTCCTTCGAATGCGGCGTCAATGGTGCTTCGACAAGTGGCATTCGTGCCAAAATAATGAAATTGACTCGCGAAGTTTCTACTTTGAACTCCTCTTGAAATACAAATCCGAAGATCAGCGCATTTGACACGCGCATACAGTGATCACCCTCGCCCCCTGGTGGGAGACTCTGAACGTGTCGGCCCAGGTCATCGTGACATACATGAAACACGGGAAGAAATTTCGAGCAAAATGCGAGAAACCATGAGAAGAACCGAGGACCACAGGAAAAGAGAAACCGAACGATGGAAAGGACAATGGGACCAACATGGGACCCAAGCGAACAGAGACTGCTTTGATCAGGCAAGACACGCAGGCATTCTGGGAATGATAATTCCGAGAACTCCAAAGGAGACGCAAGGGAAGTGAATGTGAACTTCTGGAAGAAATCACGGGAGCAGCATCCAACATCAGAGGTCTTCAACGACAAAGACGGAAACACTTCAGAAGACTTCAAGAAACGTTGGGAGAATACCGTCAAGAACTGGAGCAAGAGAATAATTACATCACCGACAATCGACCTGGAAACCAGAGAAGCAATAAGAGGTAGGGAAGAGAGATCCCAAGTGGGAGAACGTCAGGAATGGATGAATCACCAGCAGGAATATGGGAAACAGCCTGCGACATATTGGAATACATGTAATTATAACATCAATCTCAAGCTCTGCATCGGAATATTGAAAAGCAACGAATGGTCGAAAAAATGGCGCAGAGATATTTCGCTCCCGCTGCATACCAAAGAATGCTTAAATCACAGAACAATCAAGCTCACCCGACATGCTAGCAAAGAATGATGAAGAATGAAATTTAACAGTAGAAATGACATAATTATGTGGTCATTTTAAAAGCCAAGACATGACAAATATTTTTACAGCTGACTGCTTAACAATAATAAATATGCACTCAGATGACCTTATCCTGTATATAGACACATTATAACAGGGTAGGGCCAACAGGTACTGCGCCAATATTAACGTTATCGCGACCAGAAATCGGCATACTTGACAAGTACTCGCGAACAAGTAATTACACATGAGCGACGCGTGCTTCGATCTGGTGCCGCGAAGAAGAAATCACCTGCGCTGAGCATGCGCGCTATTTCACACGCTTTCAACAACTGGGAAATGCGCCGGAAACAACGCCATTCATTCATCTCAGATGCAGGTTGTTATACAACAGCTTGGTATTGCATGGTATAATGAAGTGTTGAAGTTACCATGGAGTATCAATAACAACACCCAACTATGTTATGCGTCGGTATTTCCTATGTTATTAATTGTATACAATCATACAGGTTAATTAGTTGACTGTATATACTCCTGCTACAATAACACATGACTGTGTCCATAATTTTTTTTTTTTTTTTTTTTTTTTTTTCTAAAGTCCTGCTCTGTGCATAAGGTTACCAACCTCTTGGCGTATTGGAGAAGACCTGCGATTCCACGAATTCAAATCCTGTGGTGAATAAATGAGACATGCAATGAGCCCATGGGAAGGGGAGGGGGTGAACTAAGCCTCACAGTCACCGCTTCTTTCATGTGGGTTTTCAGTTCGTCCAAATCCCGGACGAGGTCACCCGCCCGTCGCAGGCCAGCATCTCGTGAGGGGCTTAGCGATGAACTCCTGGGTGTCCGGGGTTTCGGAGGGGTGCGCAAGATGCCTCTCTGGGGGCTCCGGGGGCTCCGGGGGCTCTGGGAGCGAGTGGGGCTGCGTCTGGGAAACAAAGGGGAAAGGGTTACAATTCTGAAATGCGTTCGCGAGAGGAATTGGCGCTATTTGAATTAGCAATCAGAGTTACTTGAGACAGGGTTGATATTTCGTTAAAACGACAATCATATGTCAATGATTCCTCAAACAAGGTTGATAAATGGTTGACCTGTCAACCGAATATCAATGCTGAATATCGACCTCAGTTGTGACCGAATATGTACCGCAATGTGAGAAAAACCGGATTAACGCATGACTGACTGACAAAGACTCCATCAATAATAGCACCTGGTTAACCAGGGATGACTGTATGTATAACACACATTTTTTTTTTCCTTTGCAATACGTGTATAAGGAATTGCTCGAAATTTCGCAGCGGATAGAAATCGCAACTAAAAGCAGCTCAGCAGGTTCACACAGACGCCGCAAATGCTGTCACGCGATTTGAGTTTCCTCCAGGGAAAGGAGGGTAGAGGAGACACGCGATCCGAAGACACCCCAGCGCTGAAATCCACGACGAAAAGTAGCTCATGATAATATGCACCGATGGGCATACGTAGAAGGGGGTGTGTGGGGTAACGAAGAAGGCGAATGTGACACCACGTACGGCGTCCGTGATCGGCATTCGGCGCGCGGCGAAATCGAGAAGAGAAGCCAATGACGAAGCACGCGTGCTGCATGCGGCGGCATGCTTTTCAGCGGTGATGATGAACGGTATTGTTTGGCTGGTCCGTCAGCACGAGCATTGGCAGGCATACACGCTGCCGGTTTAGCATGATATGTATTTAGTATTATGAAAGGGAGGATCCGTTCTTGCCGAGATTGCAGGATAAAGGGAGGTGCTGAGTGAATTGAGATTCATTGAGGGTGAGGTCCAGCGTTTGACTGATACCCTTGGGCCGCGAGTGTGTTGTGAGGCAGTGCATGTTCGGGCGACGGGCGAGAACTGTGGCCCTACAATGGTCGGGCGGACGTGGCCGGCGTCGCAACGAGGCACAGGAAGCCACCGGCGACTGCTGATTTCTGGCACCGAATTAATGTCCGACGCCGCAGCACACCAAAGGGTCACTGAAGGATCCGAGGAGGAGGTAGGAGGAGGTAGGAGGAGGAGTGAAGAGGAGGAAAAATTTGCCGAGAAAACGCAGCCAACGAGTGCGTGCCAACCGCGCTAAGCGTGGCGGTGTGAATAGTCAAAGACTGCTGAGAAACGCACGTTCGGGACGGAACTGAAGGCAGGGAAAAAGAGGCAGACATGCCCCAATCAGCCTGATTATCAGGACTGCAGAGCTCCGCACGCACGCACACCGGCCGCCCGCGCGCAATAAAACTGCTGTAATTGCCACATCCGACGAGGCTGAGAAGGGTTATGTAATCAGGTCGAGCCCTCGCCCACTCTGAACGGTCAATCAGTCGAATTTGGATGACCTTGTCAGACCCATTTAGTATGCGCCTATGTCCAGCAACCCAGGGTCGGCCTCGCACGCAAAATGCCCATTCCGGCGCACAGCACGTGTTTCCAGGCAGATATCGAACAGACGACCTATGCTGATAGTCAACACTCGCGAAAAGCAAAACAAAACAAAATTGCATCTCGCTTTGAGTGCAAAGCCATACGTCATCATGGGGGTTTCATTAAAGCGATCGAAATCGGTCGTTTGCCGAAGTTGATTCATGTCATGCATCGTGACGTCATCAAATCGTACTCCGCGTGAGATGAATCGTTGATATGATAGGATATCAACGACCTCCATCGCGGAACATTTATGGCAATGAACAATGATTGTCGACAAAATAGGAAAATATAAAACGGATTTACGACGATTGATCTCAAAATTGGCGAAATGCTATCGGAACATGGAAAGTGTCAATGCATACATTAAAACCACGTTGACATGCACAACAGTCGGGCTTCAATGTACATCTATGAGCAATGTCATGAAATATTACCGACAACTCGGCTCCAAGCAAATACTAAAATATCGTTGTAGCGTACATAACGACAGCCCACGTGGTCGGCATACAACACACGACCAAGGGGCCAATGAATCTCAGTCGCTTCTGAACTTTCGACTCGTCATCGCAATCGCTGAATACCAAATAACTCCGTGCGCAAAAGTCACCAAAAAGCAGCACCAATGAGCTGGTCGCATGCATAGCGTGCTCAGACGACATTGATAAAGCAAAAATTTACATTTCGCCGCCGTGCAGTTGCTTTGCTTCGGCACGCAGCGCTTCCTCTGCTGTCATTAAGACGACCGTTGATAGAGCGGAATCTCTCATGCTTGCACATGCATACAGACGACGCCGCACTGAAGACCCCACCCTCAACGCATATCTGCAATCAATGTCCACCACGTGGTTTGCCTACAAACGGTGGAGATTTAAAAGTTTCCCAATACTCTTAAATACTGCATTTCACTGAGTGTAGAACCAGCACAGCACTCAAGAGCACTTCATTTTCGCAGTTTTTTTTCTTCATATTGTAATTCATATTTTCGTGGAATTTTATTTTCGAGGTCGGAGCTGGGTGCTAATTCAATAAATCCACATAATTTGATATTAAAAAAACCGCGAAAATTTAGTGTTCTATGGACTACAGCATGAAACACCAAAATGAAAAACACAATTTAAACACTCGTATAAGCATGCGTCGAATCAAGCTACGCATACAGGGTACAATATGTACAGTTATCCCCGTAATTCTTGTTAAAAACCACTCCCTTTAAAGGGAAAAAACAACCAGGATTCACTGCTTAACCGCCTGCATGCCTGCGCCGCAGCGACAGTGATTGTCTGGCGTGGACGGCGAGCGATCGTTGGTAAGTTGGTCATCGATGAGTAGAAGAGCGAAATCAAACGGCGCAGGTGTGTTGATCAAACACAAACATGCGGCAGAGGTGTGCGCATTCTTAGAGCATCAAAAGAAGAAGAAGCAGCAGTCGCAGCACGTGGCATGTGGCTCATCGGCGTCTTTGTTTATACCCTGAGGATAGATATACCCTGAACTCAAAATAACCTTAGATATCTCATCCTCCCCATACTTAATATTACTGCCAGTAAAAAAGTATTATAATTAAATTTTAATATAGACATCGAATTCAGGTATTGCTATATTATTATTTTTTTCGTCTGGGTTGTGAAATTGTGTAAGTTGGATCATAGAGTTAACGTATTGAGATGAATATACAATTAGCATACACTTGGGCTAATTCATGCACATCGTACGGCGTTTCAATTAGGAGAGGGTTATTTAGAGGGGGGGTGGTAGGAGGGGGCAACCGGGCAGAAGGACGCCTGTGCATAAAGGTGTTTTATGGTCGCATCGATGTTCGCTGAGAAGAAGACGAAGCCCTCAACTTCGTCCGGAATGCACAATTAGCGCCGAAACTCCCGACGGACCACGGCAAGTTATGCAAAACGAGCTCCGTCGGCAGTTGTAAACGCCGGGCGCTCGCTCTCATTGATTGTCCGCAGGGCATGACGCGAATTCGGAGCAATGGACCTGCATCCTAAGCAGAAAGAGAAGCACCGCTAATTTTGTGGCCGTGAGGATTGAGTGGATACTGCACGGTCAATGCATTCAACACACTGATTTGTATTCAATAATATTCAACTCAAATAAAATCTTCTGCATACATTATAATTAATATCCATAGATCGAAGTGCCGATAATTATGTCAATGTGTCGAAATTTCGATACGTCGAAGTGTATTGGTCAATCATGTAATATATATTGCGTTATAGATATGGGTTTCATGGAATGCCTCCGAAATTGCGTTTCTTTGAGGAGATCGAAGCCCCAGGGCTGCGTACGTGTGGCCGACTGAGGCATTGATTACAGTGCGTGGTATTCAGCGGCGATCCTTCCCGATGCGCATAGCGTTGTCGATCGGATCGTGCCTGACCGACGCTGAACGAAGCCCACTTCAGCACGACAGTAAACATTCGCAAAGCGAAAAACACAACCAACAAAACACGCCACCGACTGCGCGGTTCGGCAAAAGAGGTGATCAGCGGAGAACTCTCACGGATCAATGCAGGGAAAGTCCACACACGGGCGCGATGAAATCCACGGATTCCCCGGAGATCGGCCGCCGACACCGTAGTCATTACGTTCACACTAAATCATAACGCACTCGCGTACGTCACAAGCGAGTCGCAGATACATTGTTACAACACGTTCAATCAGCCTGCCAGCGTCGCCATGGCGCAAATATTAAAAAAGAAACTCGATACGACCTCTTGAAATTTGTCACATTCAGCAAATTCAAACTTTGAAATTAGTCGTCGCGATCGTGACAAGCAATGCAAGTGGGCGTTCGGTGTGAGATCGGCTGCAGAATTATCCATTCGCATTTCGCTTTCGCTCTCATCAATTCGCACGCACGTTCAGTCAGCCGGGCGGTGTTGGGTCTGTAACCACTTCAGTTTAGCACGCAAGTGTCCGTGCATCTGATCAGACCGTCGAAAGAGACCGGAAGCGCTTCTGTGCATGAAGCCAAACACGAAAGGGCCTGTCATCTTTTTCGGCGGCTGAGCTGTCGCGGAATCGCCCGCCGTCTTGTTTGTTCTCGGCCCGGGGCAAACGCCGACCCCATGCCCGCGCATATGACACCAGAGATGCCGAGACACGCTTGCAGAATTTGTCGTTATCTGGCATCGAATGCCTGTTCTCCCTGTTCTCCTTTTCTTTTCTAACAATTGAATATTTCGCCGATTACAATCAAATTGTATATGAATGAATAACTGAAATAAATAAGACAAAATCTATGTGCACGGTCAACGCTTTGGGTATATAATATTATTCATGCTATAATATATCATAATATACACAGAAAAAAATTTTGATACCTGTGAACAGAATTCTTACATATACGAGAATTAAAAAGTCAGAATCAGTCACGTTCCTTTTTAATCTTCATTTCCTTGTAATCTTCTCCAATAATCGTCGCGATTTCGCCCTGCATGAACGCCCAGGGCACCGACGATCCGACCAGCGGGCACTTCTTCCCACTGGGGCAGTACACCTCGGCACCTGCTCCCTGTCGCTTGATACTGTCTCGAGAGCATGGGAAGCAGAACTTGTGTTCTGAAACCGACGGGCACTGAACAAAGTGTGTGTCTTCAAGTCTCTCATTACACAACGTGCATTTAAGAGCCTCTGCTCCAGGTACCAGATCGCGAGTGGTGCTACACCTGCCCCCTGTGCTGGTCGGGGAGCTCCTGGTCACACCATCAGCGCTGGGTGAGGCTCCAGCTGGAACGCTCTCAGCCGCGGAGATCAAAGACGCCATTGGTGACGAACCATTCGCAGCTGAGCTAGCTTCCGGTGGCGTGCCCGCACGGTTACTGGATGGAGACGTGGAACTGGAGCGATGTGATGAGGGCAGATTGTTCATGGTGAGCTTCAGCGCCTCTGCCTGCGTCTGCATCCACTGTTGGCGTTTCCGCGTGGATTCCACGTCACCTGCGTGGATCTTGGACTCATTAGGTTCATTGGGGTCGGGTGACGCCTTCCGCTTCCGGTGCAGACTAAGAGGGCCGTCGATGAAGGGTCGGATGCTTGCAGGGTGTGACAGCGGCAGGGGTCTCGATGGTAATAGCAGGCGGGGTCCTAGCATGGGCCCCAGGGCGTGGGGGAGCACGGGGACAGCGCCATCGGAGTGGGGAGAGGGCAGCAGCTCTTTCTTGCTGGGTTCCTTGAAGAGTCGAATCGGTTCCGTGAGAAGATCGCCCAATAACCGCCAATCTCCAGTAGCATGCTTCATTTCGTACTCAATGCACTTGAACCCTGAGGTCAAACCTTTGCCAGGATCCTTCATACAATCGTGAAACATCTGTTTTGCGACGCCTGCCGCGCTGTTGAAGACATTAGCTGAGCCCAATGGGTATTCAATGAAGATTTTTAGTTCGTAGTCAGTTCCAACTACTTTAGCTGCGGCGTCAAAAGCGAACACACGCCCGACCAAAGCGTGGTCTTTCTTGAAGCGGATATCAAACGGAGTAGTAGAGTTCAGAACGACGAGGGATTCGCGAACAATGGCAGGCCGCTGCGCCGGGTCATCGGCCTGCTGCATCAACGCCCGCTTCTCATCCCCCGAGTCCTCATCCGCGTCACGTGGTGGTTCGGGGTGCTTCCCATTCACGTGTGCAATGGGAGGTGTGTGGTTGGGAGGTCCCCCCACGCGGCTGTGTGGTGGCACTGGGTGGTGCGGCAAGGGCCCCCTGTGTGGGGGACTCGTCCTCTGTGAGTCGTGGTCGTCTCCAGGGCGGTGCAGGTTCAGACGGCCCGGGTGGAACTCCATCAGTCCCCGAGGGCGACCTCCTTCGTGCAGTGGGAAGCGATCTAAGTGCGGAGGAGGCCCGTGTCGAGGGTCCTCGTGACGGGGCGGTAAGGCTCCGGGGGGCGCTGGGGGCCTCACCCCAGGGTTCTTGCCTTCCTGGAAGCCGTGCACCCGTTTCATATGATGCGCTGCCTCGATGACCATCTCTATGCGCTCTGGTCCTTCGTAGTTAACGCATCCCCGACACACAGGTTCCGCGAAGTCGTGCAGCATGGCCCACGGGGTGCGAGGCAGGTCACAGAGGAAGCAGTGCTGGCGCTGGCCCCGGTGCGGAATAGGCATCGCCATCTTCATCTCGATGTCACAAAGTATCCCGCTGACTGCTGCCTCCGCTGTCAACCGCACATACTGGCGCCGGGCGCTCGAATGAACTCGGCTGCTGAGCCGCTCGCTCTTTTCTGCAAGCAGCCGAGCAGCCAACAGCATGCGGCGCGCGGAGAGCTCAAACAGACCGCTTTACAAGCCCTGAATGGGGCCGCCTATTTACGCTAGAAACAGACCACGAAGAACGCCACTTTACGGGGAAATGTACATGCTTGATTGGGATATAACTTCGGTTGTATTGGCAGGCATATACGGTAATTGCACCGATAGTTGTCGTTTGTATATATGTACATCGATTCGTATTATAAAATGGACGGAATTTCTACATATACCAGAGTGCATGTGAGGTTCATAACTCTTGATTTCACATGCATTTCAGACAAGCGAGAATACACGGCACGCCGGAAGAGGGGGCTTATATATGACATGTGCATGATTTGCGGTCGTATCTCACGCAGGTATTGCGAAACACGCAGCGAAGGTAATCAGGTAGCGATGCACGCAAAGCAAAATGATTCCGCTCTGTATTGCGGATTCATTTAGAACACACGCCACGTCCAACATACGGCCCCGAAACAGTGCGCATTGGGACGGCCGGCTCACGGGGTGGGGCGTTTAGTTCATAACATATAAATCAAAAGCAACGGCAGCTTCAGCATGTTTACCCAGGTCCGTCGATAGCAAGAATGGCAACGCACGCTCCGACGCGGCTCGGTACGTGCCTCTAGATGAGGTAGAGGCACATACGTGGATCGCAGGGCGGGCAAATGGCAGCACTGTCCGCGACACTGCAGGCGTTTAGGTCACGACTCCAGGCCCCGCTTAATGTGTTAAGGCTAGCGGAGATTTTAGGCTGTGACGCCGCTAATCCCATCACGCATGGGATTATAGTAAGATATTGGATGCCCAGCATTCGCATCACGATTCATATAGGCAGTTTGAATTGCAAGCAGACCTCTTCAACCTTAAATGATCGCGAGGCGGAGTGGGATGGCTGGTCGCTGCGAGGCGACTCCCCATGCGGTTGCCATGGTATCAGCCATCATCAGCAACGCAATGGCTCAATGGGACGCGTGTTGCTTGGCAACGGATGAGGCTTTTAATTCAAACACGTAGCAACCATGACTTCGTGCAAATCTGAGGCAAAATCGAGCAGAAGATACTCCTGGGGGCCTAACTGCAACGGCGATCATCACGCAGAAATTTCGTTGAGGCTCATAACACGTGACAATCACGTGTGATTATTCGGCATCACGATCTCGCTACCTTTTGATTACCAATAGAAAACCGAGAAATTTTCTCATTACGAAAAACTTAAATCCTACCAAGATACGGCAGGAATACTTCGTGAAAAATATACAATCATGGCATTGAAAAGGGAGCCGGCGTCACGGGCGTTTGATGGATAGCCACGGAGCATGCTGGTGATGAAGAAAAACGTGTATGTTCTCTTTCGGAGAAAACTCAGCGCTCAGTCGTGATAAACCACGCATACAGAGAGGAACACCTGTTCAAATGCAATCAGAGGAAAGCCACACGCGACAATGCCCGCTGTTATCACAACTGAATGCTGTGAATTACGATCGTGAGTAGGAGAGAAGTGAGCGAGAGGCTGTTGAACACGCATCGATGATCACACATTTCGGCACCTCGCCGCGAAGCACGTACGCAGGAGGAGAAGGTGTTGCACGAGGGCGCGGTGCACGAAACAGAGGACAAATGGCGCACGGGGATGTTATGAACTATACATGCATTTATATGATTCCCTGTATATGGATTTAGAATATTAGATGCTTTGGAATTATTCAAATCTGGGTTTGGAATAACAGAAGCTCAACACACATGAACACGGATGCAGTATAATACTCGGTATCCATATGTCAAATGGTTCCCTATACGTCGAGGTGCTTAACAAAGCGACGGACGGGTGAGTGGAGATGCGGTAGGATTGCTATCCGATCAGACTCTTTTGGGGCAACGTAATTACCACTATATGATCTCTATATCTCGAAGGCTCTATAGGTCGAGGTCACATCGATACTAAATCAAACACCTATAGCACGTTATTGGGATGTATATCCATTGATATAAGTATAAACAACCACGCATGCGCAGATGAAGTCAAAAATAAAGAGAACTCAGAATTAGAAGAAAAAAAGAAGATTGCGGTGCTACGTGCAAGGGAGACGGACAGCGGGATCCGGAGGGATGCCACAGGCGACGGAAGATGAGCTCCTCCTCCGTGCAGGTAAAAAGAATGACAGCGAGTTCACTGTTGGAAACACGGACGGAGACGGGGAAAGGGAGGGGGGTTGGAAAGCAGGTTTCGCGTGTTAGATGAGAGCTAATTTGGTCGATCGCGTGTCATCGTCGTTAATTTGTGGCCGGGGATCTGCGTGAGCTTATTTCGGCCAACGGAACATTGTGGACGGTGTATCTTCACGGTGTACTTAAAACTGACTGCTTGAATACGCCTAATCCAAGTAGTATTCAGTTCTTCTCCATTGTGCTGGTTTTGTATTTTTTTTTAATTATTATTCCAAGTAAATAATGGTAAATACACGGGGGAGGTATACACCCAGACGTCTTTACATATTTCACACGATCGTATATGCTCCGTGGTTCAATTCAGACACGTGCAACTGTATAGCCTCGAGTGATTTCGCTATCCAGGGTGCACTGTGGAACATCAGAGGACTTGGCTGATCACGAAACGCGGCTGCCGAGCGAGAGGGTTGCGTGCGACGCCAGCCCAAGGCAGCGATGAAGCCATTGTGGCCACCACACGACAAACGCCCGAGATCGCGTGCGTTGCGCCGGGATGCAGAGACTGCGGTGCTAATAAACGACCTTCACCCCCTTGCTCCAGGTTGCACAACTGTGTACGTAATGTGTACAATTAACATAAGCTAACCTGGCATCAGTGCGCTGGCTCAGTGCATGCAGTATATAAGCAGAAACATTCTCATCTCAAGAGTCCTAAAGATGCTCTGCATGCACCAGCCGGGATGAAGCAATTGATATTCATGCGTTGCTTTCGTTTACACACACAGTGTAATTAGACATGCTTCGCAGCGGAGTTTCGGGCCATCCCCGGCTTTCTCTTTTGGACAGCTTCGTGGATCGGCGACACCATTCAATTTAGAGTGCCGGGTTGCTCGCAGCATACTAAGCATCCCACACAACGCCCCAATCCCCACTAATAAGCAAGAGCAAGTGAGACGACCGGCGCATACGAACGACCACGCATCCAGAAACGCCGCCGGTCTCCTAAAACCGGCGTCATGAGCTCTGATGACGCCTGAAATGACAAGCTGGTTGCCAGGAGATCGCTTCACGCCGATTGGTCACGCATAAAGACCGGTTGCTAAGGAACGCCGAAGCAGGAATCCGTTACCAGGCGACAGCAACGTGATAGTCACGCAGCGCGTCCGGCGTGATTAATGAGCTAAGAAGGGGGGAAGGGGGGAACCCACACCGTCCATTCGTCATGGGCGCTGTTTTCGGGTACACGGCACGGTCGCCCTCTTGCGTATTCAGAACGCGATGTGGCCGAGGTGCTGGGGACCTCATTGGGCATTCGTCGCACCGCCTGTGCCTCTAATGCTATTCTTCGTGCGTTGACTACAATTTCCCCAAAAGACATGGACGCACCGATATGGCTCACAACGCCGCGCTGCCGAAAAAGTTGGAAAAAAACTTTGTATTTAGTAGAAGGCGGCGTTGTTCTGCGGTGATATATCGCCGACAGCAACGCTCGCCAGGCGTGCGTATCTGGAGGTGTATCTTGGAATATTCGTTCTTTAAGAATGGATCATAATTGAGATGGCATGGCTGATGGCTGGCAATTTATTTGATTTACATTGAATTGTGATCACTTGAAATCGGGCGAAATGGCTTCATTAAAAATACATCATTACCATCAAAAATATTCACAAACACAAGGGAAGTGAATAAAATATGCAAAACGTAAGTTACCAAAGAGAGAGTGATTGAATGAACATGGCGAATTCAATAATCGCCTCCGTATGAATATCGCATACAAATGACATAATTATTCCGCACAACGTCAAATATCCAGATATTTATTCATTTATTATTTTTATTATTCTTATTTAACTAATCCTAAATTACGGAGCCTGAAACCGGATTCAACCCTCCCAATCCGAAAAACACAGAAACATCCGGAGTTGGAAATTTGATTAACTAGGTCATTTTCATTCAAATTTCTCAATCTACGAGACGGGGAGGGCGCGAAACTTCCAAACCAACATCACTCACGCCACGCAGACATTACGTAAAGGAAAGAGAAACGGAAATACGAAGAGAGTGTTATAAGGATTCATGTATATATAATTATGTCATGTCCTCCCTACAAGAGCAGTATGGCCCCGTAATTACCACAAGGCTCGAGTGTTAATTTAGGAGTGACGTCACATGTTACGTGACGTCACAGGAGGCTGGATTCTTAATAACTGAGATGCAGAATGACACCGTGCCCTGCGAGCCGAGCGCTGGATTAATTTTCAATAATTTCCACCAAGGTGAATAAATTAACGTGACGCTGTTTCCACGGTTGTGTTCACGTGAACAACATATGATCGGTTCACATCCTCACCAAAAAGACTGCTTTCTGCTGAGATATACCCGCAAATGACGTAATATCTCTCTCTAACAGCTTTACTCCCTTAATCTCGGAACTTCGGAAGTGGTGATCTGGGCGAGAGAACTCTATCTAAATCGGAGTTTTCAGTTTGCGGGAAATCCCTAGATTTTCAGTTGCTCTTCCCTTTAGTCCAATTCCATATATTATACGGCCTAAGTTAATGAACATCTCAGAAGTATCAGTTAATCGTATTGTGTACTGCATTACACAGAGCGAGCGAGGGGTGTTCCGCATCAGTATGCGAAGAAGGTAGGGCTGCATCGCTAGCCCTTCCTCCCTCGGACGCCGTTTCATCACTGACCACACCGCGGAATGACCAATGAAGTCTTTGAGACGCCAGGCCAGCCAGCGGATTCTTGCAGTGAATGTCTATGGGCAGAAATACCTGGCATAATTATGACGTCACAAAGGGGGTTTTCGCAACTCCTCAAAACACAAAACTAAAGACTGAGGCTTTTTTAACCAGCTTTTATCAATATAGATTACAGATCCTAAATGTGATTTTTCACCAGCTAATGCACGTACTATAGCATGAACGTCGTTTAGCATACAACCCAGCTTCAAGTTCAGAGCAATCGAACAGAGAATTTCACAAACATGACGTCACAGCTGTAACTATGGATTTTCCACAAACACAAGAGCATCACGGTGGCCAACCAACTGACCGTTCCCAGCGCCGACGATCTCAACATCGGCCGATGCCACAACACGTACGACGTACAACGTTCATGTCCAAGCGACCTTCATTTTTGAACGCGGAAAAGAAAAGACGTGTTTTCAGAGACATGCGTCGCGTGTTCAAAGAAGAGAGAACATTTAGCATCATTGCGTGCCAGCCATTCGTAAAGGGAGACGAACAACCCCCAGATAGAACCTTGCTTTGCCTCGACTTAAAAACCATCTCCGCCTCTTCGAAACGAAGCAGACGACTTGGCGTGTTCCAGCCGCGGCCATCAGACGAAATTCAAAGCGAACACCAGATCGGATCACGCTATCGACATCGAACGAACGCTGCTTGGAGATTAACGAACACGCACGGAAACCTCGCTATCATTACATTAATTTCATTCGTATCACGCTCCGATGAAATTATGACTAGAAGATAAAATATTGAATCACAGATTCATTAGATGTGGGGACATGAATAAGCGCGTTTTGAAACCAAATTTGCCTTCAGTCCCGCGCTCCCGAAAACTTACTTAGAGAAGGTTTATATTTTCTACAATGCCGAATTCTCAACGCCGTCTGCTTGCGTCTGTAAGCAGACGAAATTCATTCCAAACACGCGCGGATATCGAACTCCGAAGTGGTAGGCCATATGATTAACAATGTTCCTGTGGCTCAAATATATAATGCGAAGATATTTTGAGGCAACTTTCTGATTGTAATTATGGAGTGGTAGTTTATTGGTAGGCTTGCAGGCTGGGCTGGGGTCGATAGGCTAAATGCTCACAAGTCCGAAAGGCATAATATATACATACATTATAAAAGTATATAGGGGCCTACACATGTAACCCTAACCCAAACCTAAATCTAAACATAAATCTTGTGAATCGGACTTTTAAATTCGGATTTGTGAGCCGATCCCACCCAATAGGCCTACCTGCCTCAAACCGTAAGCCTTAGCGTTAAATACGCCAAGTTCCTATTATTACCATAAACCGTATGAACTCGGACTTGTGAGCATTCGGCTTAAAGACCCGTTCCCTGCAGGATTTGAGAGAGGTTACCTTTAATTATTATTACATGGCATGACAGTTACAAAAAAAAAAAAAAAAAAAAAAAAAAAAAAGGATATACAATTCTCGAGCTGAATCACACGTAAATAACGATCTGTGTACGTGAATTTGCAAACATTGTATTCCAAAATTCAATTCAGTCGCGATTGAGAAAAGGCGGAAATTCGGTGGTTTGCGTCGGTTTCCAGAACGATGGAGAATCATATCAATAAGAAAAAAAGGCGCTTCATCCGCCCATGGCGATCAAAGCAATGGTGAAAGAAATGAACAGTCGGCGCAGGAATTCTTCTCGACGAAAAACCATGCGACAGCAAACGTCCGTGCCACGAACAAAGCAGACGACCAGCGATAAAAACGGCGGAAAATCGTGATCAGAACGAAACACATGTACCTCTGGTCTCTGCCAAGACGAGCGACGGCGACTTCGGCACGTTGGATATTCGGATTGTTTTTGCAAGCACCGGGTTCCTTATAATCATAACGTTATAAAAATCATAATGTAATCAAAAAGTAAATCGTGGGTTTTCGTTGTTTATAGCTTTTCAGCAGTGAGCAGTGCTTATAAAAACCAAGCGGGATTTAACACTATTTGCGGGGCATGCTATGCGCTTCGATGATTTATGTAACTTTGCACATTAAAAGATACCGCTTACGTGGGGATATCATTGATAAGTGTGATGACCACGAGGTTCTAGAATAGCTTTTCATTGAACTTGTCATGCCACGGAGCGCGCGCACACATCGACGATCGCACTGTGCTATTCACACGTCACGTGCTATTTGCACGGAATTTCGTGCGAAGAACAATACAGTATTGTGATAGAGTCATTGGCTGGTGAGAAGAAAGTTCTGCAGACATCTAAAGAAGCGCAAAGCAGCGAAGATTATTCAGGGTCGCTGTAGTCAACATGCAGAGGAGTTAACAGGAGGAGAAGGAACGCCCTCGAAGGATCCCGAGAGCGCCTCTTTAACCACCCTCAACCGATGCCCGCTGCGTCGCTATGTGACGTGAATATTGACGACCTTATTTGCATACACTCGGAGTCGCAGAAATATAGACCTAGCCTCAAAGCAGCGATGTACATTGCTTTTATGGGCGCAGACCGAGTACAATTGAGAAAGTGCGGCCGGCGTGACCGGCATTCGGACAGCGTCGTTAAAGCCGGGTATTCATCACTGGCTGACGGATCAAAGCCGACGGACGCCGTGACGAACATGACGACGCCGATGACGCCGGTGACGACCACGCCAGAGTGTGGCGTCAGCGCATAGGGATGATTGATGGAGGTGGGGCATGCCAGCTGGGCATTCGTTTTGCATATCATGACACGCACGACCGGCTTCTGCCGCAGTCCGCAGCAACAGCAGAGGTTGCGCTGACGCACTGCGTGCCAAAGCGACGTATTTTTGCCGGCGTGTCGACGTTGGGCGCTGATGAAGCCGGCGACCGGCCTTTGTCAGGCGTCGACTTCATTAGCCGACTGCGTGCGTAATGCAGGCGCTGCGTGACTCGGTCTTTTCACAGGGTCGCCTGACGAGAAGGCCTTCAATGCCACCAGCTAGATGAGAACACAGACCGACGGTGGCGACACAGCGGGAAGGCGTCCGTACAATGACCCCCGCTCACGGCGTCACGGGAAAGGTCACCCCGCGGGCGGGTCTTGTGCGTTATGATAACTCCTCAGCTTACCAGTCATAACGTAGCGGAAACGCGAACGCTCTTTCTGCACATTCTATTTTCCCGTATTTAAAATTCCAAGAAAAAAAATTTATAATAATAATAATAAAAAATCTTGGGTTGGTGGTGTGAAAAAAATATAGTATATGCATGTATGTAAGGATGAAAATAGCTCAGTACCGATTAAAGGGAGGGAGAACTGGTTAAAAATGGACTTTGAGTCGTTATTTGATGCACCAAAAATGATTCCTATGCCTGGCCCACACAAAGAATATCATCATCGCTAACGATTTCGCGGGAGATATATTGCTAACTAGGCGTGACGTCAGGAGCTGTGATGAAACACCGAGTTCCCCATCTTTTACAATGGGCCTCGTCATATCAGCGTGTCCTGTGACTAAACCCCTGGATATTTTTTTTAATTTTCTTTTCGGAAATAGATAGAATAATCATTTTGCCACCAGTCAGGCGCAAAAAAAAAAATATTTTTCGCTATTTTTCTTATTTTAACAAGNCGATTTTCTAGGACACCTACCATGTTTCTCATCCG
>KB308278.1:135079-158814 GCA_000328365.1 Capitella teleta
CATCATTAATCCGCCCGTGCGCTATGGTTTCTAAACTTCAGTGTGCATATATATATACACCTTAATCATCGGCGATTATGTGCTCGTTTGGAGGGGGCAGTGTAGCAGTGCCACATTATGACAAACTCGCTCATCTGCTCAATCGCATATCTACTCAATCGCATATCCACTCAATCGTTTCATTATCACACTACAATATATAAACGCTTACCTGTGCAATAAAGTTCAGTTCTTCTGTATTGAGATCCTCGGTTGTCTCTATTGTTCTCAACCTGTGATCCCTACAATGTACATGCATAAGAACAAATCATGGGCTCATAATGATGATGATGATGATGCTATGCATGTTGTAAGGAGATTATGACGCTTGTTATTCACGAACGCAATCCTCACAGACTTAATGACTTAAAAGGATGATACGGCCATCGAATTAACAATTGAATTAATGATACAACGAGTTTCATTAATTAAAGAAGATATCAACGATCGAGATTTCAGCATAACACCTCACCAAGGCACGGCGGAGTCCTGAGATATTGTTCGTAAGATGCGGGTCCACACCACACTGAACTTGCGCGCTTTTCAAATTATCTCATGATGACAACTGACACTCATACGATGATCGTCGTGCAGCCAGCTTTGCGACTCTTTCTTCATCATAATATCCAGTCATTGCAGTCCAAACTCCAGTGATCCGAATTCCTCGCTATCAGAACAGCCTGGCTCATGACGCACCCGTTCTCCATTCCTACGTGACCCATATTCCGAACACTCGCAGTCCGTACTTAGAACAAAAAATCCTAATACCAAAATAAGTTATACCATTGATTATGTAACATTAAACCGAACACAGACAGCCGCGATAAACAGTGTCGCCGACCCCCCAATCATCCCAATCATTTGTCCAATAGTAACATAACAAGAGCGCCGCCGCCAATGTTACAAGTGAAAAAAAATGTCGATGGACATGAAATTAACTTAATGACTTATACAGAAAGGAATGAAACGACGGTCGAATTAACAGTGTGAAAATTAAAAATGTAATACATGTACATGTAAATGAAAATTAACCCTTAACTGTTAACTGTTGAATCTTTCAAATAATACGAGAGCACATGCTGGACTTCACCAAAGAAGCCGCCGTTTGAGCTAACACAGTGTCAGCTTGAGTCTGTCGTGTCTGTTAAAGAATATATTCCATGTGTCCGTGACACGAGCAAAATAAAAATTCATCATTTATTTAATGTGGCACCTTACTCCTGTGTGGTGTTGCAGTAATTTGAACGAGTGATCAATCCATTTAAAGTTGTGTGCCTTAAAAAAAAAATTTAAAGCCACAAATGACAAAATGCTGTGACAACCAATCAAAGTGAATGAGAGAAAAACAAGTTTGCGCAGAAGTCATTTGGATCCCTCCCTCAACTCTTTGTATTAATATTGTATGATTATGTTAGAGTAGCATGGATTCAACTCACTTGTCAGTTCCATTATTCACTTCCGACATTTCCCTGTTAATAGTGACATGAGTCAACAGTGATAAGGGGGGGGGGCGGTTGACTCGTAACATGAAGAGTTAACGTATCGATTTCAATGTAGCATGGAAGCATTGATGCAGATCCATTATACTATTTCTTCTGCACTTGAATTACTCTTTTTTTCCCCCGCTAACTACGCCAATGTGCTCATATTTAAGGTCTTCTTATTACATATCATATTATAATATTTTGATGCATTACACATAATAGAATGTGTGTTATCTGTGATGCATTATCCCCAGGCACCAAGTTGATTGAACTGTCATCTATCATACATATATTATATGTAGAGGGATAGAGGGACTGTGAGACGAGTTACTCATTCAGCGTGTCTCATAGTACTCAATAGTACTCACCCTTTGCTGGAGAGGCAGGAAGGGGGGTAGCGATGACACTTATTGTGGCTCATATTTATCATCTAAGGGTGTTCGGATTATGAGGTGAGACTGTATATACGATGTATACAGAAGAAATATGCACACAAAAGGCAATTCTGAGACCAATGGCATGATACTGGAGGATTCATCAGTTTATAGGCATGTAAATCACCATTTTTATTCACTAACAGAGTTCTTTGTAAAGATACAAATGATATCATGATAAATGCCAGAGAAACCAGAAACAATAGAAGAAAGACAAATAATTAGTTCAATTATTGCAGATGAGCTCACTAAGTTCTAGAACAAAATATACGCACTCGGTTGTGCCTCGAGCAGTTATTTGGCTCCAGAAGCTCTAGAGTAACCATTTCCTGCTCGTAAGTTCATAATCCATGTACTTGATTTCCCAACTGCTAATGTAGTGTCTCCGGAAATAACATCTGTTCTTTCATTCAAAACAAAATAAACTACTAAAGGCTAAGCAATAACACTTTGCTAAACTTTGCTTTAATATTGTGCAGCATGATTAGAGTCCCATGAAAGCTGTAATCATCAGATGTTTATTTCAAATATTGCAGGTGTCAGCACAGGCCATGATGCAATTTACACCTTTCCAGTTACAATTCCAGAAATCATTAATGCAAATCAATTTCCCAGATCTCTGAGTGTTGATTATCTTCTCCAAGTATTTTGAACGGACTCATTGTTGTTGGCTCTGATCTCTTAATTTGATGGCTGATTATTCAAGATTGGGAGTACCATGACCAGGGCCCTGTTTCACCTTTCCTGCAATAACCAGGACCTCGTCTCCCGCTCTCTGCCAAAACCAGGGCCCAATTTGTTCCTTCCTGCCAAAATCAGGGTCCCGTTTCATCCTTGTTGCCATAACCGAAGCCCTGTTTCCCTCTTCATGACATAACCAGGACCTGTTTCCCCCTTCCTGCCATAACCAGGGCCGTGTTTCCTTTTTTTGTCATAACCAGGAGTCCTTTTCTTTCCTCCGGTCATAACCAGGGCCTTTTTCCCACGTTCCTGTCATAACCAGGGCCCCATTTTCTCCTTCCTGCGATAACCAAGGCCCAGTTTTTATATGTTCCTGCAATAACCAGGACCCTCTTCCCCCCTTCTTGCCGTAGTTAGGTCCCCTGTTTCCCTCTTCCTGCCATAACAAGGACCCTCTTTCCCCCTTCTTGCCGTAACTAGGTCCCCTGTTTCCCCCTTCCTGTCATAACCAGGGCCCTTCTTGCCGTAACTAGGTCCCCTGTTTCCCCCTTCCTGTCATAACCAGGGCCCTCTTTCCCTTTTTGCCATAACTAGGGCCCTGTTTCCCCATTCCTGCCATAACCAGGGCCCTCTTTCCCCCTTCTTGCCGTAACTAGGGCCCTGTTTCCCTTTTCCTGCCATAATCAGGTTCCCGTTCTCCCTTGCCAGCCATAACCATGGCTCCATTTTCCCCCTCCTGCTATAACCAGGGTCATGTTTCCCTTTTCCTGTCATCACCAAGGCCATGTTTCCATTTTTCTGTCATAACCAGGGCCATGTTTCCATTTTCCTGCCACAATCAGGTTCCTGATTATTATTCTTCCTCAATGGTAAAACTTGACCTGGAAAATATAACTTGCTACTTTTGAAGCATTTGCAACGTACGTCGTATTTAATTTTAGAAGAATCGAAATATAATTGGTTGTTGCCTTTATTCAATTTGGTTCATTTTTGTTGCTACAGCTCATTTTGAATAAAGTTAAGGTCATTAAATGCCCTTATTATTTCACATCTTATTCATCATAGATTTTCTCTATCCATTGACCTCAAGGAATATTTCCACTAAAAATGCAATGAAAAAGGCCGATAATATTTTGGCAAAACATGTCATATTTTCCAGGGCATTTATTACCAGTGACACGCTAATGAGTAAGATAAGACACCAAATTCATTCATGTGAGTGATCTGTAGGGAGAATTAGATAATTTTCATTGCATGTCCATTGGGACCATTTCTTCAAAATCTAAAATGTGCCCATAACGCCAAATAATTCCTTGGCCCTGTTTCAATCATCTTTGTTTGTGAACATTTTATCACTTTCATCCTTATTTTATGCTAATTACTGTAGTTATTGGCCTAAAAGATCTATATGCGTGTAATAACTGTGCATACTTCTTTTCTCCGATTTCTGAATTTCCTGGTACGGATTTGAAGGCAAACTTGCGCAAGCATTGAGAACACACTGCTTTTCATTTTGCCTGACTAAATTCAATGACGCTGCGATGGCATGCAGTCTTTCATCTGACCTTTCAAAACGTCTCTTGCTTCAACTGCGAGTGGAACAATCATAAAAATGCACGAATCCGAATTCCAGTAACAACCTCTCTTCCACGAAAGCGAACTCTTGATTCCTCCAAGAAAATTCGAGGTTTTATGGAGGCAGTTAGTTTCCTCGAAGCAAAAGAAATTCTTCCTACTCGAGTGAAATTGCCGTCTTAAAGATAATCATTGCACTTTGTGTCGACTTACTTCTAATCGATCTTTTAAATTCTCATTCGTTCGCCTCTTAAATCAAACTGGCATTGAACTCTTGCGAGACTTGACCACACATGGTGATCAATGTCCACTTCTTCCCATCGCATTTTCTGACCTCGTAATCTCTGATTTCCTTTCACAGGAATTATTTTGGCTTCATCAAGCCACAGTCTGACATTCTGTCTATGGGAACCAAAATAAACACTAATTCATATTACTTCACAGCGTCTCCTGAAAACAATGCTAGAGCGATGAGAATCGCTGCCGGAGAGATGCCAAGGGTTTGTTGCTCGTAATTGAGGGATTTTTAAAAGTCACACACGTCTGCCATACAAGCAGCTGTGATGAGAACATCGACACAATTGGTACTTGCAATGGTTGATTAGTTTTCACTTATCGACGCCGTTATAATAGCTTCATAATGTAAATTCGCTGATCCTAATTGTGTGTAATGTGTAGTTACACCAACATCATTGCAATGATCAATGCTTTAGGCGTTATGATTGTAAATTTTTATTCTAATTCGTTATAATTAGAATTATTTGGTGACTCTGCAGTGTCGCCTAACCGTGTAACAAGGCCGGGTGCTGTGTACCACTGTCTATGGTGGTATGCTTTGTCAATAAGAGTAGGGGAAAATCCCGGTCCCAGCTTCTGTTCTGGCGTCCGTATCACCGAATCGTTTGATTTGAGTCGAAAAACCCCATCATGCCTCATGCTGAACTTAGTTCTCTTTTCACTTCGGAGGTTAATTAACTAATTCGTAGCAATGAATGTGATTATAGCAACACAATTTGCACATCATTATAATCCGACAGAAAGGGTTTAATCTCATTGAAGGGTAATTGCCTCTGTCAAAATCAAATTCAAATTAAAAAAATGTGTTTATTCAAAAAGAAAAGAAAAAACCACAAGTGGAGTGAGAGGGGCTGACCCAGAACATGGATATGTGCCCGTAATGGATATTTACAATTTTACAAACAACGAATAAACAAACTAACAATTTATTCAAAAAGTTTATTCAAAAAAAAAAAAAAAAAAAAAAAAAAACACAAGTGAAGTGAGAGGGGCTGACCCAGAACATGGGTATGTGCCCGTAATGGATATTTACAATTTTACAAACAACGAATAAACAAACTAACAATTTATTCAAAAAGTTTATTCAAAAAAAAAAAAAAAAAAAAAAAAACACAAGTGAAGTGAGAGGGGCTGACCCAGAACATGGGTATGTGCCCGTAATGGATATTTGCAATTTTACAAACAACGAATAAACAAACTAACAATTTATTCAAAAAGTTTATTCAAAAAGAAAAAAAACCCCACAAGTGGAGTGAGAGGGGCTGACCCAGAACATGGGTATGTGCCCGTAATGGATATTTACAATTTTACAAACAACGAATAAACAAACTAACAAACAAGATATTCACAAAAGCGTTAGGAGATGAGCTGTTAGGGATAGATAATTTTAGCAGGGGGGATTGTGAAGGATTTTATTGAATTGGAGATGTGCGGATGGGAAACTCAGTAAAAGTTTGTTTTTAAGGCAAGTTTTAAATCTATTGATTGTGAGGTTGGTGTCAATTTCATTAAATGCCTGAATCCAGATGAATGCGCCTCTGTAACGGATTGATTTCATGGATATGTTTGTGTGTAGAAATGGAGTGTGGAGTTGATGGCGTTGTCGAGTATTGATAGAATGAATGGAGGCGTTTGTTTTTAAAAGTTCATCTATTACAGGAGGAAGGCGTTTATTGTGAACTTTGTGCATGAAAATGATGACCGAGAATATATAAAGGTGATGAAGAGGAAAAATCTCGAGAGATTTAAACAACTGGTCAGTGTGTGCATTCCGCTCGGCATAATTAATTATTCTAATTGCTCTTTTTTGAACTATGAACAGGGATTGAAAATCTTGTTTGTTGTCGCAATCAGTTTACACAGACAGGTTGACAAAGAACAAAACGAACAAAAACTTCAGATTTCGCCAGAACAGAAAATCAATTTGTATGCAGACCGCATATTAATACCATTGCACCAATGAGTACAGAAACCCGAAGTGTTGCACAAATGTTTCCGAGTTAGGGTGCGCTTAAGTGTGTGTTAAGAGCACGTTGGGATCGCTCTTCTTCACATATTCCTCCATTTTCGAAGCAACAGAAATATTTTTTTCTATCCACCCTGCGTTTAACTTGCGTAAACCTGCGTTTAAATATTTTATTTTTGTATAAAGATCAGGATCAATTGTGCTATTCGTTGCACCAGATCCTGATTGCAAGGCACTTTAAACCTTTTTTTTGTGGGGGGGGGGATTTTTTATCTCTTTTCGAATTTTTGCATTGCATTGCATTAAATTATTCTTATTATTCTTATCCATGTTGAGAAGTGCGTTCTTATGCTGTTGAAATGAAATAAGGATATCTTATTCATAGTATACGATTTTCTGAAGATCTTGACCAAGCGTTTGTCACTCCACTTAAAATGAGCCGAATGCTTTGTCAAGCACATATGCATCTATGGCTGCACTGGTGAGTGATTTCAACAGCACTTCCTCATAGTCAGGCAGGTCCAAACTGCGTAGCATGGCCGGGGGCTGTGTACTGCTGTCTATGGTGGTATGCATGATAAAAAGACTTGTGATATATTGATAAGATTAGAGGAATCCCCGGTTCCGGGCTTTTTTTTCTTCTGGCACTAGTATCACCCGAGTGGGTTGGGTGGAGCCGTAAAATTGCCACAATGTTAGCTCCGCCCCAACAATCCTGGTCCAGAATGCGACAATCCTGGAAGCAGTCATCCTTCCTTCTTGTCTTCTATTGGGTCTATTGATACACACTTAACCTCCAGTCGTGATGGAAGCATCTCATCACCCGTTCATAGTCCACCTCGGATGACATTTGGTTCCATTCAATCGACAACCCTGCATCTGAAGACTCCAGGTTTGGGCCAATTTCTCGGAGATATTTTTGATAAGTTGAGATGGTAACTGGCATATAGCTATTTTCCCTGGTGGGAACAAATTGTCGTAACTCATCGATTGTGGAACAGGAAGATCACCATCCTCAAACGAATCCTCCATGTCTATTTCTAGCAATCTGAATTTTGTTTGGAGGTGCCAGTGTTTATCAAAATATTACTAGGACTATTTTGAAAGGTAACCAACCATATGGAAACTGATAAATACTGAAACACAATTTGACTAAATTGCATTGTTACAAAATCTATATAAATGTCAACAAGTTCTTTGATCCTAATCAATGATTATATCTAGTATAAACTAACACCCACTTTAAAGCATGGAAGTTAAAATGTCAGTTTATAGATATAAATGAACATACAATTTTCTCATAATTATTTACAGGTATATTAATAAAGAATAGCAAGTCAGAAGTTTTTTATAATTCAGAATAACCATGTGACTACAGAAGTCATATATTTATGATTTCATATCTCTATGGTCTGCAGGCGATACGACTCATTTGAATATAGAGTGATCCGATTTCAAAGTCGGGACATTGAAGCCAAGATGAATGTCGCTCTGGCATCAAAGACTGGATCACATGACATAGCAGATAAGCGCTATGCAGAAAACGCAGGTCTCTGTCATCATCCTACACCAGACTCTGACGAAAGCTGTCAAATTGTTGTCACGTGACCGGATGTGGATTTCAGATACAGGTGTAGAGGAGACGTTTGTTTCAACCCCAAAACAGTAAAGTGATTTGATTACGGACATTGAACGACTAACACGAGCAACATTTTATTTCTTTTTCATTTTTTTTTTTTTTTTTTTTTTTACTGAAATTAGCGCTATGGCTTTCAAATGCAAGTGATAATATCGTCAATTGCGATCGATATTTGCTTCCAATGTGAGAAAATGTGACGAATAAAAACAAATCGAGAGTTAATCACCATTTGCGATGCATTACACGTTGTGTGTGGTGATTAAAGGGAATATTGCAGGGGCGCGATAGAGCAGTCTTGGCGCGCTTGCTTAGCGTAGAGGAAGGAGGTCGTAGGTTCGATTCCCGGTTAAGGACTTAGAATTTCTCTTTCAGAAAACCCTCATGTTCACCACAGCATGAGCATTGCAAAATGTGGTGCGAAGATGCTTCTTATTGGCTTAGTCAGCTTGCGACTATAAAACTACAACTCGGTTGTTTGATTTTCTTTCACCTACTATAATCCTGTATATTTATTTATACGAATAAATTATTATTATTACAACAGCTCCGTTGCTGATGCACTGCTTGTGGTCATAGATGTTACGATGTTACGGTGTTACCCATGTATATTTCTAATTTATATGAATATATTATTATTATTATTGTTATTATTATTATTATTATTATTATTATTATTATTATTATTATTATTATTATTATTATTATTATTATTATTATTATTATTATTATTATTATTATTATTAGATTGCTTCACATGTAGCCATCGGAGAAAATTAACCAATGACATGCAATCATAGTCAATGATGACAGACCTTTGCAGCGAGTTGATCAGATTAGTCAATTTTAACTGTAAAGCTTTTAATTGCCATAGTCAACATCTCTAGGAAAGTGTGCACGGAGCACTTGCGTCCCTAGAGAACACCAACACCTGCTTGGAACACATTACCCGACATTAAAGAGCCATGTATTACACCGCCGACCGCCTCCTTCGCCCCATAGCAGCATTGGCCACCATAGATTAAAACTGCGTGAGAGTAATTTCTTTTTTGCATAAAGCTTCTGATGGTATTCGTAACAAGTAATAAAATTTTGCGCATTAACTTTTGCGTTCCTTCGAGGTGGGGGTGCTCACTGCGACCTTTGATCTACAGTCATCGCTGTGGGGTTTATTTTCCCCACCTTTGCATACATCAACCTGTTTACGGTCATTTTTCCTTCTTTTCTGCCAATAAATAGCTTCCTGGCCTTTTCTAATACAACTCGGCAACAGGAATGATTACTGTTTGTTCTTACGTATAATGGTGATTGCATTCAACTAGTTTCAGGACGCATCATTCCAATCATCAGAATCCAGTACATGCATATGGATAACACGATTCACAGTTTAAGGCGATGGGAAAAATAAATCGGTATTACTGGCAACATACACCACTCTATAACAACTGTTTGGCAACTGATTAGCATGGCCATCTGTAGAGTGTATCTCCCTTGTACTATTCTCAAGAAAAATTGTCTATTATTCGTTTGTTATTTTTGCTGACAATTATATTTATCTCTCGTTGAGCAGCGTTTTGTATTTTCTTTACCACTTTTAATTCATAGTAAACTTGACTCAATAAACACCGGACCAGAGTTTTCAATAAGTAAAAATCCGCTGGGTCTGATTACATGAACGTCGTTTACTTCGTTTAACCAGGTTAAGCTGATCCCTACAATGATCAGCTTAAGTAATTTCGTAAACATTGGTTCAACTACCGCGAGTTTGAACAGTGATGGTGATGAGGTGGGGAAGGGATGGAAAAGACTCCAACCATTTGAATGAAGAGGCAATGCTTTAATGGCATCGGAGCCCTAAGTGCCCTCTGCACCATCATCGTCATGACAGCCCGCGATGGCAAAACTCTGCTGTGAAAAAGGCAGACTAAGTCACGTTCCCAACAGCTATAATGCACCGCACGTGCAATTTTGTGCAGGCTGTGGTCATAGGATCTTGTGATATAGAGGTAACCGTTTTGAAATAAGCTTTTACCATCACGAATCATCATGCTGATATCAGTCTACATTTGTATACCAAACAATAGTCTCTCTCAGACCTTCAAGAGTCGTCTATCAAAGAGTAAAGTCGTCGTCCTTGCAATGAAATGGCTACAGTTTTAACTATTAGGTCAACTGATCGGACTTGCACAATGGCAACGGTTAGAAGCCATTATTTGTGTGTTGAACTAAGGTTTTCAGTGGAGGGAAGGGGTAGCGTCAAGTCACAATGATAATTTCATGGATTGTGAGATGGAATAATCGAAATGTAAATGGATGAAATCTAGTTTGTGTGAATGTCTGTAGACTTGTCTTGCAAAAATACATTGAAGGCGATGGATAGCTTTTATCGCCTTAAAACTCATCACTCGGACCCCGTGTGACGTCACGAAAGCTTACAATCATGACTTTTGATTTCGGAGCAAATCAGGTGTTTCGTGGCGTGCGAGCCAATCGATTATCATCAGTGGCCTGCGCACGGTGCAACCCATAGCCGACACGCAAAAATGCAAGCAACCAGATTCGTCTCTCTTTGTGATGGAAATTATTTTTCCCTTGCTTCATCTGACAGGTAAGTCGAGGAATCCGCTGCCTGAGGGGAAGGAGAAGGAGGCGAAAGATTATGGAAAATTGTGGGAAATTTCGATGCCCGGGTGTCTTATTTTGTTTTAAAATGTTATCAACTGAGCTGTGTTGATATCATAATCAATCCAGACTTCATTTCAGTCCACATGAACCCTCACTTTTATTATGGAGTTACTTTGGAATTGCAGCGTACTGCCCGAATCCTCTAGATAAAAAAGTGATACGTGGTGTGAATTCTGCCTTCTCCGGTTCAATGTTACATATCGTGCTATGTGTTGTCTGAAATGACATGTTGAAATAATGTTTTATCATTTAGATTTTGAGATATTAAACGTGAGAAACGCAAGCACCGAAAGAAAAGCAAATCTTCCATGTAACAAACTGAACTATACAACCAAAATGAACAAATGAAGAACGAAAAAGAGAAAAATTGTGACCTTAAAGCAAGAGTGACCTTAAAGCAATTCCTGAAATGAAATAATTATAACATGTCAATCGAATCATTATGCTTCTTTCATTATGATTCGTTTGACATGTTATAATTACTTCATTACATGAATTCTCTTGCTTTATTCTATTCTATTCTATTCTATTCTATTCTATTCTATTCTATTCTATTCTATTCTATTCTATTCTATTCTATTCTAGTGGTTCTGATTCTCCCGCCAAATCGGCTTGGTTCACATATTTGCCGCTAGTGGAGCTGCAAATGACGTCATAACAATCCGGGAATTCCACAAGGCCACCCACGCCAAAAAAGGTTGCTATGGTAACGAATAAATGAATGACACTTACAGTGTCATATTAGTGCCTCTGCTAGCTATGGTAACGGATCAACACAAACGATTCGGCTTCCTCGATTTGAGTCGGAAAATGACGATAAATCATATTAATATCTTGAGTTATACGGTTAATAACTTATTACAAGAAGTTTAAATCGATTGATACCCCAATATGTGGTCGACTGTTTGAGTCAATATGACCTAATTCTCAGGTGTACTTTGGATAGCGGTATATTTATTATGCTTATGCGTTACGATTTCCATTCGATCAATTACAAGTTGTGTTACAAGTATTCGAGTTGTAATTGGGGAAATATTTTGATATGTTTAACATTAAATGGAATTGTGAGTAGGGCCATACATCGATAAAACCTTTAGTACCCTATAGGGTTTATGGTGGGGTCTTATGACGTCATAACACTCTGGAGAGAGTGGGGTAGGAGACTCTTGACTATTTTTCTATCACAATAAATAAGCATTTTGAAGCCGCAAATGGCTCAAAAATGACAATAATTATATATATTATTATTATATGTCCTGTGCCCGAACCAAGGTCTAAAATTTCGTTTTGTTACTTGTGTTGACCTTTTAAATATGCTGTTATCGCGCATCAAATCGCCGAGAAGTCATCTTGTTCGAACAATTTTGACCAAGTTGATTTTCAATATAAAACTCGGCCTATTAAAGATGCGATCTCTGTTTGCCTGAGCCCCTGATCACAGTTTAGTTGACAGGATGCTCTTAATAGAAGGTGTTAATTGAATGACGAAGAAGCGCATGGCTGTTATACTGTATATAATTAACGCACAATACAGCCCAGTAAAACGCTTTGGAAGCACAATACAATATGGGTGAATCGGATGGATACAGCCTGCTGCAATTTCTCAATGAAGCATCTGGAGTCATGAAGAGGATTCTTCAGCAGCCGAATCAGGCGAAAGAACAGAACGTGTATCGTCTCATTCAGGGTCACTTGTTTGAGCCGCAAAGCTCAGAAACAAGCGACAAATTTGCTGGTAGAGGCACTTTCTGTCGGAAGCTCAAGCAAGATTCTACCATCAAGGCTGACAGCGATACGAAAGAGGCACATAGCGAGCCAAATGACCACGTAACTCACAACACAGAAGACCGAGAGCAGTACCTCCAGGTGAATGCTAGAAGAAACGTCTCAGCAACAGACTCACCACCACCCGGGATCGGCTTTAAAGTCAGCAGACAAGAGATGAAGAGGAGAAGAAATCAGAAATGGAGAACTCACAAACAATTCAGCAATTATTCTGACAACAAAGTGGAACAGAATAGCAAAGAAGAGAAAAGAAAACTGATACAGAAGGAGTGCGAAGAAGCTCTGAGTAACTCCATGAACATAATTAACACAGTGCACAACGAAGATTATGTTGACATTGCCAACATGTCACTTCAGATGCAAGTCATGGAGGAATCTTGCAATCTTCAGATGACTCAGTGCTACAATAACCAACACAGCAGGCAAGCCTTTGGGAATCCTCACTTTCAACGTAATTGGAACTACCATAATCAGCAACGATTCAGCTACCATATGAACATCAAAAATGACTGGCCCTGCACCAAACCTCGGCAATTCATTCACCAGAACAGCGGCAGAAATCCAAGCCTGCCATCCAACTCGGGTGGCCTGATCCAAACTGACAAGCGGGCAGCGGCAGTCGTCTCTCCACACGTCCATATTCCGGAGTCGCTGCAGATTGAGCAGCTAGGACCGGTCATTACGAAAACAGAAGAAATATCAGGAGCTGAGTCACTGTCCGGGACATTTAGTGCCATTCCATCAAGCAATTCAACGGGAGGTTATATTTATAACTTGACTTCAGGTATTACCACTCAGCTGCAAGACATCGCTCCAGTCTCGCCATTGATTCAACTGAGGGCGGTTGATTGTCACTACGAGGCCTTTGATCCATTGTTGGCGAGCGTGGTTGAATTAACTTCACCTAACAACGATAATTTAGTTGCTTCTGAAATTGACCAAAGTATGACTCAACAAGAAAACGGCGATTACCTGGTAGCGTTGAACGATTCAATCTTGGATGACCTCGACTGGTTGCTGGACGGATCCTCGAACACCAATTCAACGGCAGCTGATAGTTCGATGAAATTGAATGACAATTCATCTAGATTCTGGAGTAGCGACCAGTCATCTGGAAAAACTGACCATAGTGAGATGTCTTGTTCCTCGACATCTGAAGGCCAGAAATTACCCTCTTTTGCCCAGACGTTCTTCACTCCAACAAAGAATCCGACAAAATCCTAATTTAAAATGGAAATTCAATTTCATTTATTTCAACTGACTTATAACTTCAATCGACTGTTTTGCTTGTAGCTTAGAATGAATTTTCTGGTGTCGTAAGTCTTTTGTTTTATTATTGGGTCTTATGGGAATGGGTGCTGAAAAAGATTTCTCGTTGAAACAAAAAATGGGGTCGTCTCTCCAAAACACCACCGATGTTTTTTTTTACTGTTCATGTTGGCAAACGTAACCAGCGTAATGTCTAGACAGAATGCCGACTGAATATTTTCATTTACAGATGAACGCATCTCAAGGTATTTAAGTCAGTGAATTTAGTCTCACTGAATTTCAGATGATCGTGGAAAAATGATGTAATTTGGCAAAATAATAAGAATGCTTACACCAGCCTCAAATTTGCACAAGCAAATTCCGATATATTTTGCCAATGTGTTATTAAATAATACAACACACAAACCATACCCTGAGATTATAAATAAGGGCAAACACAAACCATACCCTGAGATTATAAATAAGGGCAAAACACAAACCATAACTTGAGATTATAAATAAGGGCAAAACACAAACCATACTCTGAGATTATAAATAAGGGCAAAACACAAACCATAACTTGAGATTATAAATAAGGGCAAAACACAAACCATACTCTGAGATTATAAATAAGGGCAAAACACAAACCATAACTTGAGATTATAAATAAGGGCAAAACACAAACCATACCCTGAGATTATAAATAAGGGCAAAACACAAACCATAACTTGAGATTATAAATAAGGGCAAAACACAAACCATACCCTGAGATTATAAATAAGGGCAAAACACAAACCATAACTTGAGATTATAAATAAGGGCAAAACACAAACCATACCCTAAGATTATAAATAAGGACAAAACACAAACCATAACTTGAGATTATAAATAAGGGCAAAACACAAACCATACCCTAAGATTATAAATAAGGACAAAACACAAACCATAACTTGAGATTATAAATAAGGGCAAAACACAAACCATAACTTGAGATTATAAATAAGGGCAAAACACAAATCATAACTTGAGATTATAAATAAGGGCAAAACACAAACCATAACTTGAGATTATAAATAAGGGCAAAACACAATCCATAACTTGAGATTATAAATAAAAGCAAAACACAAACCATACTCTGAGATTATACATAAAGGCAATACAAAATACCTAATACGAAAAGGTAGCACCCCTCAAATTTAGGCGTATATCCATATAGACTCTTCCACATTTGGGACAGAAAGTGTACACATGCAAGTAGTAGTGGGCATATATAGGGAGCGCTTGTACCTCACACCCCTAATGTTTATGGTATTTATTAATTTTGCATAAACTCACGAGATTGATGAAAAAGGAGAGGGGGCGTCCTGCTAGATTCCTTTATTGAAACACTGTGTCCATTGCTACGTGTTTCTAAAGCAAATTATTTTATTTTATTCTTTATAATACAAATTTGTATTATCAAATCCTTTAATTGTTGTTTATATACCATTAGTAAAAAATGTTATTGAGCATGTGTAGTCTGCAGACATACTAGTAATTGAGTAAAACATATCATATTCTAGTAATTAGGCCCTATACTTCTTAGTCTTTAGTCATTTGCTTGTATATGGGCAATATACATGTAATATTGCTTTAATGTAGTTCGTGGTATTCGGAAATACTTAATGGAAGTCGTCAATTAAATCGATTTTTAAGAGAAAACAAGTCGATTTTTAATTATCGACCAAGTCACTAAGTAAGTCGATTATAATCCAAGTCAATCGAAATGCTTCAGCTCAATCCATTTCGGAGTCTAGCACGCAGGTGTGTAAATAAAGTACGTTAGAGAGTTCAATTAACTCACGAGAAAAATGTTTTAATATTCGAATTCATTGCAATCTTTTCGTTCAAAGCCAAAGCTTTGGAAAATAGCCAATATTCGTAGAAGTCCAGAGTCTGAAGCCGAAGCTTCGCCATCACTAATTATGAATAAAGGCAATGCACAAACCATACACTGAGATCATTAATAAAGATAATACACAACCTTTACCCTGAGATTATAAATAAAACAAATCAGAGATTGATAGACTACTTTTTGCCTACTCTGTATAGTTATAGTTATCCCATTCTTGATAATTTGTATCAATCGCCATTTGCAAAGCACAATTGCATACTTAAATAAATCAACACGAGAAGAAAAAGGAAAGTTATGAAACTCCTCCACCAGTAAAAATAATATAGTAGATTTATGCATCCCATCGCCTTGATTCGTGATATCCATATACATGTACTGGATTCTGATGTTTGGGTGATGCGTCCCGAAACTGGTTTAATACAATCACCATTAAGGAAGAACAATCAGAAGTCATCCCTGTTGCCGAGTTAAATTGTAAAGGCCAAGAAGCTATTTAACAGGTTGATGCATGCAAAGGTGCGGAAAATAAACCCCTGCATGTAATAATAACATAAAATAATAAAATATAATGTATGAAAAAAAAAAAGAGATAATAAAAAGTATACTCTTACTATAAATTTAAATAAATATACATGCAACTGGTTTCTTTGCAGAAATGCATGCGCAAGTACACAATACAAAAAATAGTTTGAATACTATGTGCTCTTTAAAATAATCGGATGCTAGGTGCTAAACACGTGAAAAAACTATGGCGGGATCCCCCCTCCCTGGGCTATAAACTCACCCCAAATAGCAGCATCCTACATAATATGACGATTTTTAATCAAACACTAAGTCAGTAAGTAAATAAATAATGTCTCTGGTTATTCGTGCGTTACTCTACGAATGATTTTCAGCGCTATTCGTGCGTTATTCTCGGGTGTTGCTAATAACGTACGAATTACGCTGGAAACTTAACTTAAAGTTAAGTCGGTCTCCATGAATTAACTAACATGCGGCTATATTACTATAAGTAACAACATCGAAATTGGAAAATACTAAACTGCTGCTGAATGCGAAAAAGACAGAAGCAATGGTTATTGCCAATGAGAAAGACAAAAGCAACTGAAGAAGATCGCACATCACACCAGTACTCATCGACCTACATTAGATCCCTATTAAAGAACGCACAGATTTCAAGTTGCTCACACTCGTCCACTCCGCTCTCCATAACCACGCAGCACCTACATAGGCCTTATAACCTAATATATTCTTATAATGCACATGCCAATGCATTCTTTAACAAACTTTACATCCTTGCATCCTGTAGCTATTACATACGTGCATGTATTTTGCATGATGGCAGGGGTACCTTGAATTTTAATATTATAATTATTCCACGCATTGCGTACACTGCCTTCTCAGGTATATAACACCGGAATATAATTGATTTCTTGTGATTATGTGATACAGGTTTCACTACTCAGAAGCCAAATGAATACAAAACCAATATTGTAACACTTGATTAAAGAACGCATGAGATTCTGATCTCAAATATTGAAAGAGGAGAAAGACAAAATAACTGAAGAAATATATGTATTAGTTTTATATTCACCACCACAAACAAAACTATTCAGATAACTTTGAAGTTCACTGAAACTAATTTTAACGCAAACAACTATTAGATGCATCATTATCCAAAAATGGTCTAATCATCACCTTCAGATGGAATCTGTTTAATAATACCTGAGAAGCATCTCTTCCATGAAAGCATTTGCAAAATCTGATTTCTCCAAAAAGAAAATCACATGACAAAATATGGTTGATGAAGGCAGTTAGTTTCCTCGAAGCAAGAGAAATTCTTTCTACTTGAGTGAAATTGCCTTCTTAAAGATAATCATTGTATTTTGCGTCGATTTCCATGCAATGCTAATCGATCTTTTGAATTCTTATTCGTTCGCCTCTCAAATCAAACTGGCATTGAACTCTTGCGAGACTCGACCACACATGGTGATCAATGTCCACTTCTTCCCATCACATTTTCTGACCTCGTAATCCAGGTGTCTCTTTGATTTCCTTTCACAGGAATTATTTTGGCTTCATCAAGCTACAGTCTGACATTCTGTCTATGGGAACCAAAATAAACACTAATTCATATTACTTCCCAGCGTCTCACAGGGAAATGCTAAAAAGATTACAGTTGCTGCTGAGGACTGCCAATGGTGTGGTTTAATGCCGCGTAGTAACTTTGGCCAAGCAAGCACTAGTGTTATATTACAAGCACAAAGAATATTTGTTTTGCTGCTACCCAGGCAGGCAACGAAACTCGAGTGATTGGTCTTAGAAAGCAGACACGGATCTCGCTAATTGAACTGTATGATATCAACAAGCACTGTGCAGCGAATCATTCGTAATGACCTGAAAATGCAAAAGTTATCAGCCCGGTTGTGCAAATGTTGACAGAATCTCAAAAGGTTGCCAGAGTCAAAGCGTCCGGCCAACTTCTGTCTGATCCGCGGTAGGAGGGCACGTCGCGACTTTTATGAAAAACTAATTAGAAGCAACGAGGCATCAACTTTTTACCATGACTCTGAAAGCAAGCGGAGATCCATGGAATTGCAGCATCATGGATCCCCACTCCCTCAAAAGTTCAAGCTATCAAGAACGACCAAGAAGTCATGATGCCGCTTTTCTGGGATTCCAAAGGAATGATTCCCGTTGAATATCTGGAAAAAGGAACTACCATTAAAATTCCACACTATGCCAAGCTATGGACAAAGTTCGTACAGCGATCAAGGAGAAACGCACGCCGCGGCTTGCTTGCCAGGGGTCAGCGCCTTCAGCAGGACAATTTGCCTCTGCACAATTAACAGTCACATTGCGGTGGCAAGTGGCAGGAAGTGCGGCCTCGAAATTCTTTCTCGCCCACTTTACTCTCCAGACTTGACCCCATGCGACTAACAACCATTTGGAAATCTGAACAAGACTATCAGAGGACGTCATTTTGCAAGCAACACTGAGATGATATGGTTTGCTGAGTGATGTTTTTGGGGTCAACATGAAGAGTTCTTCTGGTAAGACATCGAAACGTCGAACAATCCGTGGGAGGAACGTATTTTACTTGATGATGCTTATGTTGTACTTGTACTTACATTAAAAAGCAATTAAATCTCTTATTCACTAATGAATGAACGTTTAACGAATAAATTCTAACAAATGTCATTCTATGGGGAAGGAAATTTTCAAAAACAAATGTGCCCATGGATTCCAATCACACCTTTGGTTTAAGAGATATGCTCATTAAAGACACAATCAACTTGGTTAGCATGTAATATTTCAGCCCTTATATGCTTTGATATAGCCACCTGCTTTATCCCCTGCTTTATCAGTTCCTCTGATGTCTTGTTATTGACTGATATATTGACAGTGTGTTGAGGTGACATGCAAGGGTGACATATTAACTTACTTGGTGCTTTATTTTGGTATGATTATACAAACTCTGCCTGTGTCTATGCACCTTTAGACAGAGTTTGTCGGAGGCATCAGACTCTTAAGATGAAATCAGCGACGCTGTGGGTAACGAAGACAGGCAGGCATCTCCGTCGATCTTTTGCAGTTAAACTGTTACAGCCATGCAAGAGCCATCTCTGTGATTTTTGTAGACTTTGACTGAGTGCATTGTTCGATTACAGGACATTTCCTCATGTTGTTCATCGAGCTCACCTGGAAAATATTTATGATAATTATCAGAGAATTATATTTCTGGCGTTGACACAGCAGTTACTAATTGATTTTGTAACCTCGCTTCGACAAACATGAACGAACGCAGGGGATCAAAGGAGTTTTCTATCGTAGTGGTTACTTCAAAGCGAGTTAATTAGTGAGTGAGGGTGATTGGCGCTTCGTACTAGTCTTTCTAATCATTGCAATCGGCAGCAATTCCAGACGCATGAAGTCGCATGTGGCCGATGACTTTCGGGGCCATCCTGCAAAGATTTCAAAGCCGTATTTTACCGAAAGTTTATTTTCTATGTGGGTTTGTTGTGCAACCTCTAAATCCATGAGCAAGCTCCTGCCTTCAAATGAATGTTCATTGTTAGGTATTTATTTTATTGTCATTGACAAGTACTCCCTATCTTTGCTACTACATGATAGTGATCATTTTTGCATTTCTTACATCACCGATGCATCTTTTGTCACGTGTTCCATGGGATTTGAGGCAGCGAGCTAATTAGCGACTGAAGCCAAGTTGGCGCGGCCCAAACTCGAGACTTTATAACTGTTATTCTCATCCTTTGATCTGCAAATTAGTCACCGTCCGGTAATAATTATGCCTGCACAGCGGAACCTCTGTGATCCTAATGTATAACATGCTGGTACAAGTGGTAGCTGAGAGAAAAGTGCGATTGTCTCAGAGTGAGGTTTTTATGATATCACGTGTTGTTCAAATCGACATTCCAGTACATTTAATTGCCTGTATCATGTTGAATCTTACATTGTTGGATTCACAAGAAAACGACCTATTCTAATTTTTATAAATATATAGCTATATATGTGCTTACATATTGAAATTACAGAACGGTGAAGTTGAGGCTTTTTGGGTGACAGGGGATCGACCCGAAACTGCTGTGGCAGTGAATGTGTTAGTTAATAATGACAGTCAATGGTTCCAAGATTTCCTTTACAATAGATTTTAAAAGTTTTGATGTGGTCGAGTTATCTGCGGAACTCCATAGATTTAAGTGCAAGTTCAGAAACACATTTTTCTAAAAGAAATTGATCGACAGTTTCATATATAATGAATGTGGTTGAGTTTTTGTCAAATATCTTTCAAATGAACGAGAAGTGGTGTTAATCGAATCCGAAATTTAGTTCCGATATTCGAGAAATGATGATTAAAAGGGCTTATTATTTCTTGTTTGTCTGTATATATTTCGTGGTTTACTTTGAGCCTGTCGAGAAAATATGTAATTTGATATCGTTTTCTGTTTAAAGTTGAATTAGAAGGTTTCCATGTGTTTTAGGGTCATTTTCACAGTTAGCAATTATATATAACACTATAACAATTATATAAAAGATGTTAATTGCTCTCTGATATTCCCTGGTAAGTACTGTCCGCCGCTAAATTTTAATAATGCGTAAGCCGTGAGGTTTAAGATACCTTCGGGTGACTAATAATGAAGTCTCGGGGCTCCAGGCAATTGTCACATCACTGTCTATAAATGAATATTGGAAGATTGCGCTTTTAGTAAACTAGTCGTAATCCATCACTGCATATACATGTATCAACACACTAACTATTTATGGTTGTTCGCTTGTGCTATCAGACTCCTAAATTACCCGCTTGTTAATATGTTTTTCCTCTTAATGGACCAGCTATAATCTGATGTAACCCAAACGATAATGAGACTAGATTGCATGTGGTCCTGTAACGAAGGGTTTCGAGTAATTTGTCATTATGCGATCACTCACATTGCGTCTGGACACGTATAGAAATGCTATTCATTAAAGCCAAAAATATTTCAGGCATGTTCATTTGGTCACCAAACGATGCAGTGCCACAAGATGTACAACAATGCACTATATTGCTGCGCTTTGATGCACTGTTCTTGCGTAAGTCGTAACACTCAATGGCCGATATCTCAGTTATTATGCTAGCTGTTGCATAGAAATTCACACAGTATACTCTTAGCGTATACGTTTTACTAATTCAGGAGTTTTAAAGTTATTATAGTTCCAAGTTCAAGGTTATGGTAGTAATTTGTGCAAATAATTGCATAAATTATTGATTATTTGGATTTTTTTGAAATTTGATATTTTTCTCAATGGAATAAACCGTGTGTTGTCATTGAAGAAAATGACACATTACAATATATTTGTCTGTGTTTAATCAAAAACCATTTTAGGCGACATTAATTTTTCATTTTTTTTCTTTGCTTAGATTTTTGTGTGTGCAGCGAATTGTTTTTCTCTTTATTATTTGCTTTCCTCTTCGGAACTCACCCAAAAAATCTATATATACAATAGGCTTCGACTGACTTCTTGTTCTTTGTCCATCTGTATCGGAATTTGTTGGCGCGATAGCTACTTGAATAAACGGACAAATGACACCAAACTACACAGGGGCGTGAACATTTTTGCTGTACATTCCCATTGAAATATTGCGGTCAAAGGTCAAAGGTCAAGGTCACAGTAAATTTCCAAAATTTTAAACTGGATCGATCATATCTCATTCATTATTCAAGCTACTTGTAGTTTTCACCGTACGATTCAATGCAACGAGATGTACAACAAAGCATAGAACTATTGTTGAGCAAGGTTGCGCCGTTCTTGCGTGATCTTGCCTAATAGTTAGTATTTACGATTTACTAAAATGCCGATATCTCACTTGATTTATGATTATTTCTAATTGTTTTCAATTTTTAATATTGCTATTAGTAGAACTCAAAGGAAATAACCTATGTCATATTTCCTGTGATTGGTAGAAAACTAATTTTGGCGACACTTGGCCATTTCCGCACGATTTCTCAAATTTTCTTATCGTTTCTCCTTGAGTTTCTCACAATTTTCTCGTGTTCGACTATTTGCTTTCCTCCTTGGAATTCTCCCTAAAATGTTATACTCCAGGCTTCAACTCACTTCTTATTTTGATTTGAGAGACAAATATTAGAGTGTAATGATTAATCAATATCATACAACATAAATCAATAACACTTCGTTCACCTATGAGGATAATTGAAGAAGGATATTATTGGACGCATTCTTCGACTTGTATGCATTCGATTATGCCGTTTTTTATTCTGGGGATCTTCCCAGATTGCCACCAGAAGTGAAAATATTCCCCAAATGTTGGTTGCACTATTTTGAATGAGATGAATCGGCATCGATGACGCCGAATTTGAAATAGAAAAGATAGAAATAACAGCATGACATGTTATCATACTAGGTATTAATTTGCGTTCTCTTTGCTTGCTGTTTAATGCCTGTTCGATAACACATTCTCGGAGAAGCGCAGCGTCATTGACAACATTGAAATCGTTAACATGGAGCAATTAAAGACTGCTTTTGGCCCAATCTGTATATAGAAGAAAAAAAGCTGGTCCTGTGGCTTTCAATGAGCCAAAAATAATAGTCTGTGGAAGCCATTTAAATGCAGCCATGTACTGGCAAGCTGCTATAAAGCAAAACGCTGTATAAAGGGGCAATTTCACGTGGAAATACCCCCCTCCCCTATGCGACGCCTTGTTGTGTAAAATGATTTACATTTGAGTCCTGTTGAATGAAGAGAAAATACAGTACAATACAAACTCATGCAATTGATGTAATACTAAGTCGTACGTACAAAATAGAAGCACAATAATTAATGGGAATGATGGGAAAACATTATATTGTAATATTACACTTCCACCTGTCTGTGTCTGCAATCCTATGCCGACCGTGGGGGTCGAGGTCCCGGTTTCGAGACCCGATCAGGCCACGGGCGTTATGATTGTGAATTATAATTGTAATTCGTTACAATTGTAATTCTTCGGTGACTCTGTAGTGGTGCCCAACTGCGTAACAAGGTCGGGCGCTGTGTACTACTGTCTATGGTAGTATGCAGGATAAAGAACCCTTGGGATTTATCGATAATAGTAGGGGGAAACCCCGGTCCCGGGCCTTCTGTTCTGGCGCCCGTATCATCCGATCGGATTGGGTGGAGCCCTAAAACCCCATCAAGAGAGAGGGAGACGTCATGAGCTGTCATGAAACATCAAGTTCCAATCTTTTACAATGGGCCTCGTCATATCAGCGTGTCCTGCGACTAAACCCCTGGATATTTTTTTATTGTATTTCCGGAAATAGATAGAATAATCATTTTGCCACCAGTCAGGTGCGAAAAAAAAATATTTTTCGCTATTTTTCTTATTTTAACAAGTGATTTTCTAGGACACCTATCATGGTTTCTCATCCTGAAACAGTAAAAAGGTCAGCCAGAGTGCACCACGCATGCGCAATACTGACGCGTTCGTTTCGTAAACAACAAAGATTC
>KB308311.1:1500-27526 GCA_000328365.1 Capitella teleta
TTTTAGGTGACGTCGGGGTAGCACATTTTTTACTTGGCGGAGCGCAAACAGGCCACTTGAGATTCTGTTCGTGATTCTTTTGATATGCGGTTGGAATGTGAGTTTGTGGTCAATTGTGATACCAAGGAAGGTGCTTTCTTTGACTTGGCTGATGTTTGTGTTGTTGATGTGAAGTGGTGTATGTCCCGCAGTGTTCCTGTTTGGGTGGATGATCATGTAATTTGTTTTGCTGGCGTTTGCTTGTAGTGAATTGGCTGCAAAGTAGTTGAATGCATTTTGTAAGTCACTGTTCATATTTGCCATCGAGTGTTCGATGTTGGGGCCGCTGCAGTACAGTGTTGTGTCATCTGCAAATTGTATCGGGGATGTGTGTGTTAATGCGTTTGAAAGATCGTTTGTGTATATAGTGAATAGAAGAGGACCAAGGACAGAGCCTTGTGATACTCCGTAAGGTGGTATTGTGATTGTTGGGGATTGGATGTCGTTTACTGTGTAATATTGAGTCCGATGGTAGAGGTAGCTGGTGAGTAATGTGTGTGCAATTCCTGTGATACCGTAATGGTGAAGTTTTTTTTCGGTCAGATGACGCGGATTGCATTTGTCGGGCAACCTCTGTGTTACATATATAGGATAGGATAGAATAGAATAGGATAGAATAGTTAATTATTGTAATGTATGAAAAATGTCAAATATAAAACAAATTACATCGAGTCAGATGTTAAGTCGCCTTAATTCTTCGTTCATACTATGATACTAGTTATCACTGCGTCGACATTTGGAGCAGAAATGAAAGCTTTAGTTTCATCAGCGAAGAGAGTAAAATGCATACGTTCAGAGACAGAAGTGACATCAGTAATGTAACAAAAACAATAAAAGACCTAGGATGGAACCCTGAGGGACGCCACAAGAAATTAAATCAGTACAGCCATTAAAAGTATAGTCATTAATAATTACCCTATGCTGACGACCCGGTAAGTAGTCAGTGAACCAACTGTGAGGGGTGCCGCGGATTCTATACCTCAAAAGCTTGGAGAGAAGAATTTTATGTTGTACGGTGTCGAATGTCTTCTGAAAGTCAAGCAGAACACTTATAGTGACTTTGCCCTGCTTAAATGCTCTGCTTATTCTGTCGACTACTGATACCATGTGCTTGGGTTGTGTTTCTGTCTGGTTGGAAGCCAAACTGATGGGATATAGGAACTTTTTGACCAACAAGTAATCGTACAATCTTTTGTGGACTAGCTTCTTCAGAATTTTTTAGAACACAGAAATGGAAGAGAAATGAGTCTGTAGTTATACAAATTTCTTTCGGGGAATCTTTCTTGAACAATGGTACAACTGGTGCTATTTTCATTGTGCAAGGCAGGTTCCTTCTATAAACGAAAAGTTTAAAATGTGGAGTAAAGGAGAAATCAATACCTTAACTAATTGCAAATAAAATAATCAACTTTACCCTGTTCCAGACCGACAAAAGCAATGCATGTAGACAAGCAGTGTTATGAACCAAATGGCATGAAAAGCCAATACAAATTGTTTTAGAATTCGGCAGTGCTGTTATAGTACAATCAATAAAAAAGGTAGGATTAATACTGGGTAAATAGACATATCAGAAATATACATGTTGCTAGCAACCATTGATCGACTCATGAGGGAATGTTTTACATTAACCCTAATATGCAAACTGCGCATCCTATGTCAGTCCGATATAGTTTGAGACAACCCCAGTGTATGTATGGGCATACATACACAGTATATATAAATCATTAAATTAATTTTAATGAAGCAAACTGAATAAAATCTACTTCCACGAATAGCTGAGATAGTAAGTATATAAACAATACTATAAACAAAATAAAGACTTGTACATATGATAACTTTTTGTAATACTGAATGTAAAATATTTAGATTGAATCGGCTGAGAGCCGCTGTTGACGAAATCGGCTGATAGCGGCTGGCTGACGGCACCAATCGGCGGCGGCTGGCTAAACGTCCAATCAATCGGCGGCGGCTAGTACATATCGGCGGCGGCTCCGGAGTCTACACTGGATGAGTCGCCATTACAATCGAGTACGTATGAAGAGCTAATTCGTTGGTCGATTTCATTCATCGGCTTGCCTTATTAATATCCGTATACAGAATTACAGACATTGTCTATGTTTATCTGATTTGGCCCAAACCTCCTTGGATACATGATCACTGTAGTAGGATTAACGCTGGGTTTTGCTTGGTTTAACGAGGCAAAGGGTGTTTGGGTGGAATGTGCTGTTGACTGCTGTACAGGATGAGACAATAGTACCAAGGGCAAATCCATCTGTATTTGCCCTATCACTCAATATTCAGGTCAATTGACTTGATTAAACCATTAAATCATTTTTGGCCGTTATTTCGTTACTCGTTTTATGAATGATCAACATGAAGGGGCGCATGACTAGTGTCATGTTTATCCACTATTCTGTATCTGTTTTCATGAATAAAGAATGCGAACAGGCGACAAGTGCGTTACACTTCAGCTGTGCAACAAGAAGGGACAAGTGTTCTTAGGAGTTTGTTTCAAATTCTATGAGTCTCTCTACTTTACTGTACGCAATTATAACAATAATATAGTTTCACCTTGTTTACATTAAACTAGAGTCCGTATCCACCCGCGTGTGTCACATAATACAACCTACTCAAGAAACACAGTTAGTGGGCCAACACCGGTCTTATCAAATGCCTGAAAATAATTTCCGACTCACCGACAGCCAGTATGCACCCTCGTGGAATGATTCCGAAACCTCTGATTGAATTGAATCTTTATTTTTCTTGACAGATTCCATACCATTTTTTTCAGATTTTAAATATCAGAACAACTTATTTTCCTTCCTTTCACTTGTTCACTTCTAACTACGATCAAGGCACAATGTGCTTTATATTAATCGGATTTATAGGTCTTATATTATGTAATGGTAGAAACATACTCACTTAGTGTTTCATCAGGATGGTCATCTTGAATTCTGGTGAGAACTCAACACGCGATTTAAGAATCGCATTTGTATACCAAAAGTTCTAAAATAATCTACCCAGATGCACATTGCCAGAAAAAAAAAAAAACAAAAAAAAAAAAATAATAATAATGAAAAAAAAAAAATGAAAAAATTGAATTATTGCTTCACCAATATATTTTACTGTTCGCTATATACCTGTTATTGATAACTAACCGGCACAAAAATCCCTCAGCTGAATAGAAATCCAAGTTGTCGTGTTGATCGGAAATGGTGCTTTGTGGCAAACTGTTTCTTCGCTGGACATCAACTGGGTCTTGACCTCTGTCCACTGTTGGGAGAATAGCCATTCCATCCAGCAACCGCAGCTTAGAGGGTTACCACTTAGACTGATTACCACTGACGTCATCCAAGATGGAAGCTATGAATAAACATAGAATGATTTGATTTATCAGTTTTAAGGCATCTATTGGTGTAAAATGAGCAATTGTAAAATTGATGTTGAATAAACTGAGAGGAGTTAACTTGGATATTATTGATATTTATGGTAGTGCATCATTAGGACGAAGGGTCAGGGTTCGATAACCAGAAACAAATCAGTAATAATGAAATTAATAAGATTATCGAATGCATCGATTACACTATATGCCTTATCTATAGAACTATGCAGTAGAAATGAAAGGTAAACAATATGGATTAATTTGCTTCACTCCTCAGCTCAATAATGGTGAACTTTAATCTTTACGTCACCATTGAAATAAATATTCAGTGATATACATTTGCCATAGATTTGCCTCACTTAGATACCGTGTGACAAGAAGAATTTCTGGGTGGATCACGCACAATTTATAATTTTATCTGCTATGTGCTGCTTTAATAACAAAAAAAAATTAATAATTGTTAAACAAAAATGATATATCATTTTCTCACCTCGCCTAAGCTCGAGATCAAGTTATCCCTCAGATCCAAAGTAACCAAGGCTTTAAAGTACTGGAAATCTTCGATTGCGACAGCAGATATCATATTTCGTCTCAAGTCAAGTCTGATCAAAGTCTGACCCACGCACTGCAGATCAGGCATCGTGTTCAAATGGTTATAAGAGAGCATTAGCACATCTAGCAGAGTGTCATTGATGAATTCACATCCAAATGTTGACAAAGCGTTCTCGTTCAGCACCAACCATTGAAGTTTGTGCCAACTGCTCATAGCTCCGCTGTCCAACATGTCTAGATCATTCTTCGTCATGAACACACTGCTTATTTTGATGTCTGTCGCATTTTGTGGCCATGTAGTATGATTGATCGAACAGTGATCCAAGCGGATGCTTCGTAAGACAGAATATTGTGATGTCAAATGCACGAAATCCACTTCAGTTACGCCCGGATTATTTTGCAACTTCAGGATAGCCAGTGTTGGTAGGTTGAGATCTGGTATTGTGGTGAGTTTGGTGTTCATTATTAAAAGTTGGTCGATCATTGTGTCTTCAAACGCAGAATAGTCGATGAATTCCAAAGGATTGTAACTGGCGTTGAATGTCGTCAAAGAGGTGAAGTTTGAGAATTCCCGTGGCCCAAAGAATGTAAATTGGTTGTAGCACAGGTCAATATTTGTAACATTTGATGGGATGTCACTCGGAACTTCCAATAATGACCTCGAAATATTCGTATAGAAAACCTGTCCATTGCAGCTTGACGTTAGCCAGAGGAAGAGAAGAGCTAACCGTGTCATGTCGGCTGTGGAATCTGTTCTGAACTACCAATCCATTCTTTGGTGCTATTGGATGGCTTATATCCAAGAGGCACCAAAGATTAATTCGTCGTCTGGCATGAGGAATCGATTCCATCGTCAATTTCCATGTTGCTTCTGTTCTTTTGAAGAATGAATAATCGATGAAGAATATGCAACGCTGGGAAGTTGGTTTTAACTGGAAGCGGATGCACGTCATATAATTCAGTTCCGTGATTGCAACGTTGATAAATCGCAGTTAATGAATAATGGACACTGTCTTAAAAGAAACTGATGAGACACAAAGTCTGTGATATCATTTATTTTCTATCAGCGACAAGTCAGATTAATGATAGGGGAAGATCACGTTGAATCGTGTATTTCATTTCATAAATCATTATGACCAAAAAATAAAATGCCACAGTAAAAGTGATTGGTAGTGGGTTTTTATTGCGAGCTCTCTGGCCTGAGCAATTACCTGTATAATTTACATCGTGTGTTAACTATTACATCATTTTACAAGTAGCATTGAAATGGAATTGTCCTGCACTATTTCTGACGAGAGAAAGATAATCTAGAAGCTAATGTAGATAATACATGTAGGCCCTAGTCTTGCAAGCCGCATAATATCAATGGTAGCATCTGATAAAAAATGACTATTCATTCAAACTCTACACTAAATCCCTTCCTACTATTCTGAGATCGAAAGGAGACATTGTGAGCCCACAATAACACGATCCATTGTTCTCTATGTTTAGTAGACGGTGGCAGGAAATCCGCTGGTTTAATAAGCTAAGGAAAACACAGTACATCGGCCTATTTACCCAGTGTGGATTAATTAGTGTGGATTAATTAGTGTGGATTAATTAGTGTGGATTAATTTGAGCTTGTTGTTTTTATAGGGGACTGCATGGCTATTTAGCTCATTTAGTTGTGATAGGAAAGGACCAGAACTAGAATGGAAAGTTCCTATAATTATTATGATACAATGCTTGAAACAAACATTAGAGTGTAATACATGTATAGTGAAAACGAAACATTGTATTACATGCAAAAGATGAAGCTATATACTGTTATGATTGATTGTGCACAGTCTACACTCAACAATAAAGTAATGAGACTCTTTAGAATCTGAAACGAACTTCCAAGAACACTTGTCCTCTTTTTGTCGCACAGCTCAAGTGCAAAGCTCTTGTTACCTGTTCGCACTCTTTATTCATGAAAAGCGGGTACAAAATATCGGATAGACGAGATGGATTGAAATCAATGGCTTCCGAGAACCTATTTTATCTCCTGTTCGCTGATATATGAACCATTTTGTTCAGATACAGGGGCCGAATTAAATCAAAAGCCCTTTACGATTGCGCGGATTTTTAACTAAATTGACAGATAAATAAAGTTAGAGAAGACCCGGGGCCGAGGGAGGAATAATAACTTTCTCTCGGGTGCCATGTCGGTTGCCGGGTGTGCGTAGATTACAGATCCGAGTAGGCGGCCACCATAAGAAATCCACTCAACAACGTTTTCGATGTATATATAATAGATAATCAGTAATATAATTATTATGATATTGGAAATGACTCCTTTTGTATGGTATGGGACTTTGATTACTGGTAGTGAAAACAGAATCTTGGTTCATTTATCAGCCGTGTGAAATTCGTTCTTCATAATTCTGTTTACGTTGGGAGAGCCTAGTTATGTTTCTGTGTTGTGTGTCTGTCTCTCTCTCGCTCTTCTTTGCTTTATGAATCATCAATCAGGTATTCCACAGTAATGAAACGGTTTTCATGCAACAGTGAAAGAGATCCGATGTACGTACACGCGTCTCATAATTATTATACTTTACTTTCCATTTATGAATTTCCCAATATTCTTTACGATGTGGATTGCTTTTCTCTGAGATTTTCTTGGATATTTATTATGAAAGCGTGTAATATTATGTGCAGTTAATATTTTATTCTTTCGTCGATCGAAAGTAAAAAAATTAGTTCCAATTAATCGAGAAAAAAAAGAACGAAAGCGTTACCAAGGTAACGACTCCACTTCCGTTCCAGATACAAAACCATGAAGCGCTCATGGCTGACGGTTTGCCACCGTCACCTACTACGGAACATGAGTGGAAGACGGAGCAATTCATGGCGGCAACCGCGGCTTACTTCGTGATCTGCATGGGCCTAATTGTGGCAATCGTCATCGTCTTAGAACAATATAGCGTATCTTCAGAAGATACTCATCAGCGAAACACCAATGTAAACAATGCGGCTGCAGGGATCGGCGGTGAAGAATTTACAGGGGAGCAAATTGTAGCTGAGACCCTGATCGGGAAGTTACAAGGCCAGGCAGAAGAAGTCATTGGGATCATGGCCGATACCTTACACAAGGTTGTGTACAGAGATCAACAACTGCAAGATCTGGTAGAAAGGGCAGAATCACTCAAAGAACAGTGCGCGCTGTTCAAGAAAATGCCGAGGGAAGCGGTGGTTCAAATCGAGAAGAAAAAGACGGAGAGACCAAGAGTTAAAAAGTTGAAAAGAACAATGATTGCTCTGGCGATATGTCTTGTGTTTACTGTGCCTGTCGTTCTTATTCTCACTGTTGGTCCTGCGATGGCCCTGGTCAACAGCATTTCATCAGGTCAAGGGTCTGGTCCATGATGAAGAAATTAAACGGATTTTGTAGGATATTTCAATGTCTTTTTTTACAGCTTATTCATTTTTCTTTACTAAATGTGGAAATAATGCCAGCTAAACAATTATAGCTGCGTTGATTTAATTTATACAGCTATTACAGGGTGGATCAAAGGAATATTATTTACAACTAAGCAATGAGGAATTTTAGATGTGGCGAAGAGGAAGGCGTCGATCAGTTCGTGATGCTTGGAGCAATGGCCGGGAGGATGGCAAGAGATCCCATTGCCATCTTAAGAGCTTTGGAAAAGAGAACATTGTGGAAGACCATTTTGGGCAATAGCCATTCGCCAATTACGCCTCACGGCCGGCAGGGCACGTGCCTAGATGATGATGATGCTGCTGCTGATGATGATGATGCTATTGGAGTTACTACAACAAAATAATTATATGCAGAAGAGAAAATAATCATGGTAATGATATGTAGATGAGAGAGAACAAAAAGCAATGCTTGCCAATAAACTTTTAGGTCACCCTAAAATGGATATCGGGTGATCAAAAAGTTTATTGGCAAGTGTTGCTTTTTTTCCCTCTCTTCTCTGCATATTAACAACGATTTAAGTATTTATGCATGATCTGCACCAAGGATGTCAATTGCTGTTAATTAATATGGATTACATCATAATTATTAACATCCTTGGAATTACGTACACGTACTAGAATTGATAATATACATTGTAATCTTGTCTCTGCATATCATAACGCCACTTTACCCGAATCTACATCATAACGCACTTATGGCGCACAAATTTATTTCTCTCCGATTCTGTCTTCGTATTTCCATCTCAATGTTTTCGGTTTATGGACCATGAGCTTCACATTGAGCTTAATAGATCTTCTGTCATACCATTTGACCTATTGCCATCTCTAGAAAGTTTATTGATGAGACATTGAACGTGTGTTTCTATGATCTGAGCGATAATACAGTAGCTTCTCCGTGGGAATTCTTTTGCTAATCCGAAACAACCGATCACTTCGATTACTTTCTACGGAAAAAACATGAAGAGGAATTTTGAAGATATTTTGGGTTGGTATTTTTCAAGAAATGTAGCAACGGGAGTCGTGGATACCAGACTTGCTTTGAAGGGACGAGTTTTGGAGATGGTTTGGTTGATAGGCGTAAATCACTAATTGTTTCCTCTCATTGAAATTTATTAAGCCAGGCTTAAATTAAGGTAATTAATTCTGTCAATTATTTGAGGTGTATTCTTGAAATCGCCTGGCGGAAATTATTATATTAAACCCTGTGGAAATGATGTTTTTTTTTATGTTTCGCACAAAACATAAAACGTCCCTGTTCACAGAAGGTCTAGGCCGCTTTGTGGACTGGATTGCATGACAATCTTAGCATCAGTCAGCTTTATTGGATCTGCTATGATAGATAATCAACAAATAATCATGCATTGTTGGCTATTATTCACTAAATTGTTTTTGTTCAACTTCACAGAGGAGCATGCTGCACAGAGAAGGCAAGCCAAATCCAGAGACAGCCTCAATGAATTTCTCATCACATCATCCAAGTACTCCTCTGATAATGTATTGGTGAGTACATATGTTTACTTTATTAACACTTGGATAATTAACTGGATTGATGATTAACAAGTTACTAGTCTGTGAATGTATATATTTATTTTTATGTCTATGTAGGACCTGCAGGCGGGAAATGGTCCATTGTGTGAATCTAGTGTTGCTTCCATCACTGCTGGTATGTTACACGATTATTTCAATTGCAATCCTTATTTCGATCATCTACTTTGAGAGCGACTCTACCGTGTCAACATTTTTGCAATCCTATATGATCAGCATTTCAGCCAAAAATACACTTTCATATTTTGATATCTGAAATATCTCCTTAAATCCTTTGTTTCTGTTAAAACATGGATAGTAGGATTGACTGCGCAATGTTTACTCTCCCCCCCGTCCCCCAGACGCCATGGCATCTCATCTCCTCATCTCCTCCTCCTCTTCCTGCCTCCCCCTTTATCGTGTGGCGTCGTCAGCATTAACTGAATTATGCAAAGAAGCATTCTCTTCTTCAGAACTCATGAACGCAGCACAGAAAGTGAGTGTGTGCAATCGCAAAAATCACAATTTCAAAAATTTCTTCTCAGTCTATCTTGGATTCGACTTGTTTGGTTTTGGAGAAGCTGTGTGTGATTCCAACGTTTAGTAAATTAGAATTTGTGAGATCTTTCTTCTCTGTGGTACGTTGATGAATTTGGTAAAAATAGTTCATAATGTTATTTTCATCATCAGTGTTCTCCTCATGCGGAAGCTGTGTATGAATTTATGCAACGGAATATCTTTACTTTAAGGAGCATTGTTTTAGCGTTAGTACATCTATGAAACGTCTAATTTGGGTTGCAATAATTTCTTGATTTCAGTTCTGCCTCTCAGCCTGGTGCTATGAAGAGTCTAGCCCAACATTTGGTTCACTGTTGTGAGGAAGTGGACAACGGCACATTTGAATATCGTCAGAAAATTGTTAGAAGTCAGTACAATTTTATTAGCTTAAGCCTCGTTCTGGCTATTATTATGTCAGTTAAAAGCGTGCAAATTCATGAAAACCTAGGTTTCCTCCTCAATATTCAAAGTTTTTTCCCTTAGATCTGGTTGGTCAGTTCACTGAACTTGGCTACTGTGAAATATCAGATGAAAGCACTTCTCATGGAGATATGCGCAAGGTAGAATAATTTAGATGAATTTGAATCATGCTAATTTGAATCATGGCAGGTGTGTCGGGTATTACTGGATACTATCGGCAAGAGTACGTAATTTGATCTCCATCATAAATTAAACAAATTCTTCATAAATATTTCAGAATTTCTCTCTTGCTCCAAAACTGATATTAATGTCTATGAACAATTGCTGGCTGGATCATTCGACTCATTTGCTGTGAAGCAACTTTTCAGTCGTCATTTAAGTTTGGTTTTGAGCCACAAGGCTGTCATAACCGGTGAGCTATAACTGATCATTCTCGTCTTTTGACTCTCTTTTATTCAGTTTCTGGGGCAGTGCAGCAGCAGTCTAAGTGGACCTTTGCTAGGTCTCCAACTCAGCTCACAGACACCTTTGCTCAGGTTGATTTAAATTTAAAATTTTTGAATATTTGAATTTTTGAATTTATGAATTTATGAATTTTTCATTTTATGAATTTATGAATTTGAATTTTTTATGAATTCAGCTGCTCATCGTTTTGGGTGCAGAGGCAGTGTTTGCTTTAATGAAGCGTGCGTTGGAAGAACAGGAAGTCAACTGGCGCCACGTCCTCACTTGTCTTTCCACAGCACTCGTCTGCGAAGCTCAATCAGCATCTCTCCTCACCGGTGATTAACATATTTGAATAAATTTGAATACATAATTGATTTTTTCAGATATGATTGATAAAAGTCTCTCAACAGCGTTTGAATTCCAACAGCAAGATCAGTTGATCTGCGCCCTCCTCCTGGCCAGACAGGGATGCTCAGAAGGCCCACACGTCTTTATGGATTACTCGCATTGGTTTAGGGTGCACGCGTACTCATTAATTACTACCAATGGTTTATTAAAGTTTTTTTCTCAGGTGACCTTTAGCAGTGAACAAGGGAAACTCAATTCCAAGAAATCGTATGAAATGCTTGTTAAACTGCTCACGGATTTAGTTCCGTACGAAGCCGTTTCTCATCTCAAAGCCCACTTGCATAACCCACCCACCCCTCCCCCCAAATGTGCAACCATTCTCTCGGATTACATCATGCTGGCTAAGACACGACTGAACGATCTTGAGGTGAGTTTTAATCTGAGTTTGAACCAATTCACAAATTCACGCAGGGGTCAGCAAGCTCATTAGAGGTGCATCCTTCTTCTGATGCTGGAAAGGTGATGTTGATTCTTGAGATATGACATTATTAATTACCTACTTGCTTATGTATTAGACGGCGATAGACAATGAAGTTATTCAGGCCGTTGAAGCATTTGCTGAAACTGGAAGAATATCAACTCGCATTATGCAAATGAGGTTTGTTGTAACTCAAATAACAAATATATAAATTCATATTTCTCTTTAGTATTTTCCGAAAATTGCATTACGTGGGGAAATTCCTTCCAGTTTTGTTGAAGTCAAGAGCCGTGAGCCAAAGAAAGGCTGAAGATAGATTTGATCTGATATTCTTGTTTCATTTGCTAGCTGCCGGACGTTGCTGATGACCAAATGAAGTTTATTGATGCTCTTTTCGCGTAAGTACCCAATGTACCTCTTAGAGTGAGGGTCAGTCGTATCTTGAGAAATCACAATACACGTAACCCCAAGTGGTTCCACGCCTCAGAATACTCAAATGTTGGCGTATTCCTCAGCAACAATCCATGAATTTTGCTAATTTTTGACTCCAAATTGCTTTTCAAGATGTGATAAAATTCCTGCGGGAACATACTCAGCCTACAAAGAGAGCTGCAAGCGTGTCACAAATCAGCTCCTTGAAGGTCAGACCCCGTTCCCCTGTTCTTTATTCTTCTCTATCTCTTTGCTTTTAACTTTGAAGGTGTTTTTGAGGATTCAGAAAACGAAACTGAAATGTTACAGACTCCTTTGGAACAACTCTCATCTTCCCTTTTTGTTCTCAAGACATCACTCTCTAATGATCAATGCAGTGAGAGATGAATATTATCAACTTTCTACAATATAGTTTGGTTGAATCAAGGTTTTACAAGTGAACTTTCCACAATTCGGGTCAAAATTCAGAATGCGTTGCAAAGCACTGCTTCCTCGGTTGCTAAGGTTACCGAATAAACTCTGCTATTTTTGTTATCCAAGTATTCTTTTGAAGATGGCCGAGGTTTTGTTAAATGCAATTTGTGAAATTTTACATGAAGTAACGAGAATGGACTGGTTGCGCAAGATGGTGTTGATGCTCCTGGAGGAGAAACTGGTTTGGAGTGGAGTTGCGCAGCGCTTGGAAGAACTGCTCTCGGATCAGGTGACTTGGCATGAGGCCAAAATTTTGATATTCATTTTTTTTTTAGTTGGGTGTCCTTGATGACAGCCACTTGAATGCTTTGTCTGCTTTTTTACTGCAAGCCTTCAATGAGGATGAAGGCAAAGCCGAAATAGAAGGCCTTCTCTTGCACATGGAGAGCAACGCTCTTGCTGAACATAGCATCAAAATACTCAGGTGGAGTTGAAAAATTCAACATTAACTCTTTCGTTTTAACAGATTGTTTTTCTTGTAGATTTTCCTGTTGTTGTCTGATGTTTATGGCCAAATCCAAATCCAAAGGCACCAATCAGAGCCTAGATCTCCCGAGTAGAGTTTCGTTGTGGGTGAGCTGAGCCAACCGTAGCTGCATTTTTATTTCTGAAGCAGTTCCGATATTTCTCCTGTAGGTTCATCTCTTCCTGCCGCCATGGTTACGCTCTAGACTCCTGCATGCCTCACTTTGAATTCTCTCAAATTGTGGAAAGCATTTGTTTAATGAAAGCGTGTGATTACTTGTACAAAGATGTACAGGTTCTACTCTCTTTTCATTGATTAATTAATCCTTTAATCAATCACTTGATTACAGATTGAGATATCGGATTGGATCAGATTTGAATCAGCGTTGGATCCGCATTATGACCTCCTTTCTTCAGTCGATCGCAGAGATTTTTATGCTTGGATCGTGTGGTCGATGTTTGTGCCACGGCATGGGGTCTCTCCTGTGATAGCTTCCATGTTTCACAGTTTGATGGACGTCAGCATTCAGACGTAGGTCATTTTCATCATTTGATCGATCATCACTCAGGTCTTTTCCATTTTGCTTAGTCGATCTTCTCCCCGGCTGAAATGCCAGATGCATTCTGGGAAAAAGAGTCTCTGGAATTCGGCTGAGTTAATTCTGATCATGCAGGTTTGGTTTCTAAATATGTCATGGAAGTTTTTTTAGTTTTTTTGTATGGGGGGGGGGGGGGGGGGATGGTTTTGTTCCAGGTTTCATATTTTGTGGTATGGCTGATTGTGTCTTGTTTTTGTTTACACAGAAGTTGGTCGCGTCTGCTGTCCCCCCCTCATCACCTCTGTTACATCATCTGCTTCATGCGAGGATTAAAAAGATCAAAGAAGAAGGAGAAAGTGATTTCTCTTTGAAGATACACATTGTCATTACATCATGGTTCAGGTGTGCTATAATTTTTTTTTTTTTTTTTTTCAATTGTAATTACGGAATAATTCAGCTAAAAATATTAAAAAGCTCAACACAATTTCATGCACTTCAAATTCTGCAGATTATGTCAGGAAATGAATCCAGCATTTTTCTTCGCGTTTTCTTCTGATGCTGACCTCGGTCTAGTGGCGTCCACAATCAACGATCACTTGGTCAGTTTGCGTTCTTTGCGCTCTAAAATGTTTCTGATTTCTCTTTTCACGTGAAAGGGTGCCAAGTGCTTTTGCGGTATTCCAGTACTTGGTAAGAGCAACACTTGGTTTCTTTTACAGGTTTGCAGGAAATTGGATTTTTTTAATTTTTAAGGTGAATGTTGTTTTTTTTTTTTCAGGGTTTAATTGTCAGCGATGGTCTCTCAGAAGAATTCCTCTCAAAAGTTCCGCTGCTGGTTTCTTCCATTGTGGTGCGCTGAAGTAGAAAATTATATTTCAGATTATTGATTAATTTTCATTTCATAGGCACTCTGGCCCTATCTTGATCAGTTGTCGGTTGATAAGCAGTCGCTTTGTAATCGTTTCCCAGTTTTTGAAAGAATAGGCTCCACGTGGAAGAGCATTCAAAAGTGAGCAGCATTTCTTCGGTTTCTTCTTCATTCTTTATTATTTAGGTTCTGTTCGAGCGGTGAGAAAATCTCAGCAATATCAAGTGACATCTGTCACTGGGCTGCTCTTCTCTTCTTTGTTCATATCAGGTGATTTCCCTTCTTTGGTCAGAACTTACTATGTTGCTATGGCAACTGTTACTGTGACAACAGAGGTAGCCTGCCTGTGCTAACTCAGCTAATTCTCAATATTTTCAGAGATACCTCAGTGGAAATTTGGGTTTTAGATTCCTTGCGGGACATGATGCCATCAGCGCAATTCTCTCTTTTGGTTTGGAATTTCCAAATCTGCTGTCTGATTGAGATTGCGCATGAAACCATGAACGCACAGAACCTCGTACGTTGATCTGAGCTTCTCAGCCGCCTTTAATCTCCTTCTCTCTCAAAAGAGCAAATCGCTCGATTTCTTAGCGTCAGTTTGGATTCGTGTTGGAAGTATTGAATTGTGGCAGCCGTGCGATGAGCTGCCCAGCATCCTCATGTCTTCTCTCCCTGATTGCATTCAGTCTGCTTTTCCCGCTTGTTGCATCTCGTGAGTCAGCTCATTTTGGAGAAAATTCATCACTTGGGGTACATCCATTTTATTTCTTCCAGAGCTATGATGAGAGTTGCACGCATGCATTATAAACAACTGACTGCTTCCTCAAATGCACTACATGCTATGCTCTCATGGCATGTGTATGTAAATCACGCTTACGAGGAAGACTCCCATGCATCGGATCAAAACTTCATTTTAACCATTAAGGAGATAAGGGAGTTCAGTGGGCTGCTCAAAGAGGTCATTGAGTGCACTTCTTCCCACATCATCCGGTCACTTCCACAGGTTAGTGGTTGAGCTATTGGTAATTGTATCAAATTACACTCATTTCAGCCTCTGGTTTCAAAGACAGATCCACAAATTCAGAAATATCTAACCAAGAAACTTTGAATTTGTTTTTTAAATAATGATTGTTTAATAAAATACATAAAACATCTGAGGTCTTGCTTTGTGCAAATTCCTTATTCTTAAATCGATTCTCAGCAATAAAAATCACAGAACATAATCAAATATATCACAATTCAAACTCATGAATAAATAAACAACCCTTGAACGTCGTCATTCAACTGGAGCGGTCTTTGCCCCTTCAACTTCTTCCATTGCGTTCAGCAAATCCTCCTCATTGACGTCACTGAAGTTCAGCTCCTGTGCTTCGATCTCATTCGCAGCTTTTAGTAAATCTTCATCAGCAACTTCTTCAGAAAATAGCGAAGGAAGAACATTTCTTGGCAACGCTTCATCTGGGAAAAAAAGAAACTAAAAATAAAATAAAATTCATAGAAACACGAGGGGTCAGTCGAAAGTTGGTTCTGGATGAATGAAACACCAACCAGGAGACTTGTAATTCACAGCTTTGCAATCAGGATCGTGGCATTTCTGATAGAAAACGCGATGTTTCAAATCAGCAATCAACCTGAGAAAAACAAGATAATTTAAGAAATCGCAAAAAGAGGCCAAACACAGACATGATCTTATTGCTCTTGTGCATGCGGCCAATGTTGGCACACCATCTGTTGCGCACGATGTTGTAGATGATGATCTGACCGTGACTGAAGTAAACCCATTGACGCACACTGCCAGGAGGACAACCTTCTCCTCCCCAACGCTTTGCTCGCTCTGATATGAATGCATCAACCTCAGGGTATGGAGAAGACTGGAATCCCTCAAGAAAATCTGTCATGTAGAGGAGAAAATTATAACCAAAAGTGAAGTTAAGGCAGCAAGACCTGTAGGGCGGTCGCTGTGCTGTGAAGATGTGTTGCGCAGTCTGGGATCTTCATCACACGTTAGTATTCGCATTCCATTTTCATAGCTGAAAAAAAAAACAAACAAAAAAAACAAATTCAAAGGTTCAACATGCGGGAAAGGTTACTCACGATGCTGTAACCAGGGAGTCAAGGAACAGTTGCTGCTGGGTGCTTGGTTTAATGAAGCGCGTTTTGCATTTCTTTTGGTGGCAGCAGAACTGGTTTTGAGCCGCCGTCAGCAGGGGGTTGTTCTTACCCATTTTGCACGAAAGATATAATCGGAAATTTCGATTCCGAGTGTACACTCCTACAAGAGGTCTTTTTAAGTGTTGCTAACATTTTCATTCATGTGACTCACCGAGATCAACGATAAGCGAATCCTTTCCATCTTTATCTTTACAAATGAGTTCTTTTAACTGCTCCACTTTCAATCCACTCCACTCTAAGATCTGCTCATCCAACAGAGAGTTGGTTAATTCTGCTTTGGCACACGTTTGCGAATTGACTTCTTCGAGAACAAGCCGCATCACTGAATGAACAAAATTCCCTGAACGCAAAAAAAACCCACAAAATATCAAAATTTAAAATCTAACTGAATTTTCGATTAAGGACAAAAGCTCACCTGCAGTAACATTACACTTAAAAGCAGCTCCAGCCATATGGAAGATCAAATGTTGACTGAACTTTGAGGGAGTACTGAAGACACAACCATCAGATTAATTGGTAGAGAATTGAAAACTAAACCTGGCATCCAGAATGAGAACATCTTTCTCACAACAGTTGACTTGGAATCTCTTCTTCAGACAGGCACAGATGTACTGCATACGAAGCAAATTATCAATCACAAGAATTCATAAAACTAATTGAAGAGAACCTGGATCAATACAGCAACTGCACTGTGGCCATCTTTGTCAGGGTTTTCCGCCCGTTGAAACTCAAGATCAAAGTATAAACGACAAACAGCCCCTGCGCAGACATAAAAACAAACATGCAAAAAGGATAACTAGTTAAGATTTAAGAATATGTAGTGAATATACTGAGTATACTCTATAGTGCTGCAGCCAATAGCATCAAAATAACTTTGATTCGATCAAATAAAAGAATAATTCAAAGTGCAATAATGTGTTAACCTTCCGGTATCAGTTCATAGTGGTGTCGCTGATGTCGATTCATTCCTCTGTTGGTATTCATTAGAGTTTAAAGAGCGTGAATTTTAACTGATGCAACATACTGGTAATAATGCCAAAAGTGTTCTAAGCTGGCCACCAAATAGAGTCTCTGGCCTCCTTTCTGCTGGAAGGTCTCACTCTCAAAAGCAAAGACATGCAGCTCCTGAAAAAGGACAGTCAAATAAATAGGAACAACACCGGATTCAACTTCAAAATACCTTTGACTGACTTCTAGCAAAATGAAATGCTTCTTTTTGACGATAGAATATCTTCCAATGAGCGGATGGACTGTCTAACCTGTCAATCAAAGCATATTACACAAATTCGTTTTCTTCAATATTGAATGGAACACGCATCTACTGAAGAAAATAAAAACTAGGACATAAAAATGAGATGGACCTCAACCAGTGAATGTAAATTTGAATTCCACTAATTATAAGCATTCATGCATTGTGAATGAAGCTGACAAATTGAACTCACTTTGGCCTGTATTGAGTGAGAGCTGGTTGCAAATAGAACTCATGCTCTTTGGATCGTAACCTCTCTTTCCAATTCTTAGCCCTAGCCAGCCTAGATGACGATTAAAAAATAATATATGTTTGGTTGTTGAGCTGCTGGAGCACAAACCCTTTTTTTCCATAGAAACTTGTTTTGTCCATTCTTGATCATGATTGGATCACATCATCCCAAATGGAATTTAATTCTGCAGAAAAAAATGAAAATTAAAATAAAAAAATAAAATTGTATGCACTACTGGGTCTGCAGGTCAGTGACATTGATCTCTGAAGGATGAATTGTGTTCTCTGCAATTCACATTTAAACTTGACCTTTGACTTGTGATTGTGTGAGACTAGTCTGGTAATTTATATATTACCAATATAAACTATGGCAAGTGCTTGGCGTTGGACCCGGCCGATGCGGCGGTGGGAAACAAAGGATGAGGGCGTGCCTCCACAGAATTGAACAGCTCAGCTCGGAAGAGTTTAATTTATTCTTTGGTGATTTTTATCATTACAGTAGATTAGAGCAGTAGAAGCTGTAAATAAGCATGCATTCACACTAGTGATATCGCGAAATCAGCGGCTTCAAAATCAATAATATATTTTTATATTTCTTGAACATTCATAAATCTTTATTTTGAGAAGTTTAGAAATCAAGGAAAAATATCAAGCGTAGGCCTATTGTTTACCAAATTGGGTCTTCTCATTTCAAATATTAAATAAGAATGTTAAATAAATATTATACTAATAATTATAATTATGCATCACATATTAATTATTAATTGTCTTTCAATGCTACTTGTATACACTATACCAGGCATGAGACAGAGGTTTGACAAAAAGTACTGAAAGTCTAGCAGGGGCAGAGGGGTGGATCCGGGGGGGTGTCCCCCCCGGAGGGAGAAATTTTTAGATTTTTGAGCATTAAGTTGCAAGAAATTCAATGGTCTTCAAGTAATTTCATAGAGAGCTCTATCAATGAAGATAGTTTAGAAATTTACAAATCAATAGGCCTAACAGATTAATAGTTGAATTGTTCATCAATCAGGAGACTACCAAAGTAAGTATTCTTTATTGAACACAAATTTACAGTTAGAGCATCTGTTGCATATTGTCCTGTCCATGGTCAAGGAATCTTCTTTTCTAGCCAACTCCAGGACCAACGGTTGCGCGCAACGTCTGGGTCGTCACAGGTGACAACGGCGTTCAAAGGCAAACAGCGCATATTGCTATAGCGAACTTGAAACTTCTCGTTCGACTAGAATTGGTTGAGAATGCCTCTTCCAAAAGTAGTAGTAAATGTATCGTAGCTTACCATTGGTTGAGAACCACCAATCAGAGCGTACGACAGAAAAGGTCGCGTTAGATTCGACTACAATGCAAGAAACGACCAGGACAGCTTGCGTTAGATTGAAAGCATATTTAAGACCAAAACGATTTTTTTTCAGACTTTTTTAAAAAGTACGGAAATCCGTCAAAATACGGAAGAATCTCATGCCTGCTATACTGAAGTTGAGTCGACCACTAGCACCACAGGGGGTCGTACCAGTAAGCAAGCAGATATGGACCAAACTCAATGCAGTGAATGCTTACTGTCTATATTTATATTATATATATAATATCCTACATACTGTCTAGAAAGCTGCATAGGCATTTCATGTAACCAGAGTCCACTGGTAAGACTTCCTAAGGCTAAGTCTCTGTGACTGTAGCTCCCCAGGGGTAGCGGAGCAGTTCCTAGTGTATTATAGAATATGCTACGGCTTGGGGAGCTACTGTGACTGGCACTGCTCGAAAACTTGAATGTTTGTAGCTGACATCCTATAGCAGACCCATAGGAGTATCATAGGTACATGGACCTCAGCCGATTTATCTGTGCTAGAAATAGAATCTAAGAATGTTTGATAATTAGGAATCAGTTAGCTCCCCAAGGGTAGCGGAGCAGTTCCTACACCTGTACACACCTACACGGATACACTGTAGCAGTGTAGGTGTGCACAGGTGTAGGAACACTCAACACTGTAGTCTGTAGCCTACAGACTACAGTGTTGAGTGTATACGCTACGCTACGGCTTGGGGAGCTAGGAATCAGTAAATTTCATTTGAAGAAAGAAAACCCAAAACAATCTAAAGAGCAAAAACTGTCACTGATATTGATGGGTGAATTACGACGAAGTAAAATGATATGTTCGCGGTGAAAATGTATTACAAATTAAAGCTCGTCGCGATCTGATGAGAAGTATATAATCAAAACATCTCCGTTCATAATTCGCGCAAAGGAATGGCCTTATACGTCGTACGATCTTTGTAGATGTGTGGTTATAGGCATGGAACTTGTGGTTATGCGGATAGTCACCGGAAACGCCAAAAGTAGAGTATACATGTATCACACGTTGAATTGTTGTCAATAGAATCAACTTCTAGTCAAATGCAATGCTCCTGCATCACATTTTATTACAATATGTATATAACATTCAATCCCGCCTTTTTTTGCGGAAGAGGTCATGCAAGTGGCCGTGGAGGTGGAGGCAATAGAGATGACAGCAGTGGAGATGACAGCGCCAGATATATGTCAATGGCTGCAAAAGAGAAGTCGGTTCGCCAGGCTGGTATTGAACTGGAGCACCTTGAGTCTGGCTTGAACCTCTTGGACCCTAATGGTATGTAATTTATAACCATTATGCCATAAAAACAAAAAACAAAAAAACAAAACAAAACAAAAAACAAAAAACAAAAACAGATATACTGGGCACTGGATGCAGATATCTGCGCATGCCTATATTATCATGAAATAAAGTAATGGTGTCCTTAACTAACTTCCATCTAACCACTGGTACTTGCCTCATTTATGTAGTTCATCATCAGTCGATCCAGAAGGATACACTACATTTGCAGAATGCCTTGTCAAAGACGCAGTCATTACCAAACCAGGGGGGATAACTGCGTATGGTCTCTTGTGCAGTTGTGAATTTGTGATGTGTGACAGAGCAGCTCATGGCCATCGTTAGGCATGGTCGTCAGGGCAGGCGGAGTTCAGTAACGGCCGTTTTGTATGCTTGGACGTTCTTACTGGTTAAGGACGTCCTTATTCACTAATGAAAGCCAGGTGCATGGTGTTGCTGTCTGGCAGAGGGAGGGAGAAATGGTTAAAAAATGGACTTTGAGTCGTTATTTGATGCACCAAAAATGATTCATATGCCTGGCCCACACAAGGAATATCATCGCTAACGATTTCGCGGGAGATATATTGCTAATTAGGCGTGACGTCAGGAGCTGTGATGAAACACCGAGTTCCCCATCTTTTACAATGGGCTTCGTTATATGAGCGTGTCCTGCGACTAAACCCCTGGATATTTTTTTTTTCTCTTTTCGGAAATGGATAGAATAACCATTTTGCTACCAGTCAGGCGCGGAAAAAATATTTTTCGTTATTTTTCTTATTTTAACAAGCGATTTTCTAGGTTCTAGGACACCTACCATGGTTTCTCATCCTGAACCAGTAAAAAGGTCAGCCAGAGTGCACCACGCATGCGCAATACTGACGCTTTCGCTTCGTAAACAACAAAGATGTCCTTTTATGACAAAGATGCTCTGCTCTGATTGGCTGAAATCGATAGCTTCACGAGGGCAACGGGACCAATCACGGCAAGCCCTCAGCTGACCTTTGTATCCTATACTTTGCAATGAAAGCCACTCTCCCATAGGCGCAATGCTAACCCCAATATTCGAAATGCATTATTTCCTTACAATTGCATTCAGGCATGGTGTTATTGGCACGGAATGTTATCAATTGGTGCTCTGAGTCAATAGAACATCACTTAAAATTTAGTTCCCCATCCATTTAAAGGAAAGGAATTTGATGTTATAACTAGCGAGTGTTATACGGTGCCAAACATGTTTGAATTATATAAAATAAAGGCTTTCCAGAAATAAATAGGAATATCTAAGAATTGTAGTCACAAGGAGGATAAAGTATCTCGTAAAATCAATGCTGTAAACAGCTAAACTATGAGACACATACTTTGTGATACAATTTCATCTAAAAGCAAGGAATAATCACACACAATAAGATGGACTTGAAATGACTACATATTTGTTAAAATTGGTAAAATAGTTCGATCTCTTTTAGGTATAATAAACAAATTTGAGGGATGAGTGTCCTCAAAAGGTTGCCTCTTTGAGGAAACGTTAAAATATTTCCTACGTGATATTTCAAAATCAATACAGTCTAGCTATTAAAATATGTTTAATAGTTAAAAGACTCTGACAGGGGATGCAGAATGGAGCCACCTCTCTGCGCAGAAGTTGCTGTCTAGTGGACCATGGTTCTGCTTGCTATGTTATTTTGGTTCCTACGCGTGGATATAGGTCAAATTGATCGGCTGACTGCTGAATGAATTATGGGATAAAATTCAGCCGGAAAGAAGTACTTCCACAGCCATTAATTTGATTCTCGCAGAAAACGGAAATGCACCCACTCTCACGATACTTGCTATATATATCTAAAATGTATTTCATATGGAGTTATCTATGGGTGGATTTTATCATATTTGCTGACCTAAATAAGTTGCTGCCATTGAAACTCGATTTTCTAATTCATTACATTTAGTGCAATTTCCCTCTGTGTTCGGTATGATGAATCCAAACTTATTTTTTGGGAACAAATTTTGCTATAAGGATGCCACGAGCATGTTTTAGAGCAATCTTACAATATTCTATTCGAAGTATTCCATGATTGTCGCAGTGATTATAGAAATGTTTCTAGAACATATGTCTTTGACCTGGTTTCCATAACATATTGAGAAGACACCAACCACCCACCTATCTGGAGGAGATAATATATTATTATCGTTTGCCAAGTGGGGAGTGGAGGACTTTTGAGCTATTATACACACACCACATGATGGCTCGACAATTGTCTCACAGTGACATAAAGACCTTGCATTGCTCAGTTCAGTACATGTACATTGTACTTTGCTTTAATTTATAGGTCAGTGACTGCTGTGTATAATCCGGAGTGATCATGTGACCCTTTGCCCTGTCGCCTTGACCGTTTTGCTAGCTTGGGGTGTCTTTGGGATCGACCGGCACTTGGTGATATCCTCTGATTAATTAAATCCACTTTTGAGAAGAGTTTATAACCGGCAAGTTGCGCCGAGAAATCGTTGATATGAGGAATGGGATATTGATCAAGTTGTGACACTGCGTTTAACCGACGGTAATCACGGCACGATCTCCAGCCATTGCCTTTTTTAACCATTTGCAATGGAGATGACCAGGGACTGCTAGACTTGCGCAAGATTCCCACGCTCTCCATCTCCATATTAAATTCCTTCTTAGCAATTGCAGTCTATCCGGGGGCAGCCTTTGGCCCTTGGAATGGATTATATTCACTTTCCTAATTTGTATGCATTTCAGTTCCAATGTCAGGATCAAGTCGTATTTGAGAAGAAGGGTGTCATTTTTTGATGAATAATTTGTCATGGCCATAATTCAGTATTTTTTGTTACTTTCAAAAAGATGATGAATATATAGGTACACGATAAAACAAATTGCCCAAAAACATGGTGACAATGTAGAGGAGATTACATAACATAATCACCCTGTATGTATTAGACTGTAAGACTGTCCAGAATACCAGCTAGGAGGATGAAGTAAATGTTATAGATGTTTAATTTCTCTATGAATTACCCGGCCAGCCAGCTCCCCTCATCGCTGTTATATACTGATGAATGACCCAGTGAGCCCCCTTTATCACTTATAGACGGTTAGATACCGACGAGGACACAGCCAGTCAGCCCCTCTCATCGCTTATCAGCTTATAGACTGTTAGATACTGAGGACCCCGAGGGACCAGGAGGAGCAAATTGATGCTTCATTTTGATATATTGAGGCGTGTAATATATACCTATTGAGGCATGTCCGTAGTGGGCTGGTGCGATTTTTTCTATATCTGCATGGGCCTTTATAGAGCTATTAAATGTTATTTAAATTGCCTTCTTTGACTTGCATTTTGATCTTTTGGTTGCTTGTTTATTTTTAATTTTGTTTAAAAAATTTTTTTCTCTCATTTCTTTTTGATTATACCACTGTAATACATGTGCGTATGAATAAAAAAAAATATAATATGTCACTTATGTGTGTTGAAGAGTTGTGCCGGATAGTCAGATGTGTTAATATATGAATAAATTTGTTAATTTTTACACGTTTTAGATTGGTTTCGGTTTATGATTTCTTGGGTTTTCCCCGACATGGTGTTTTCATCATGTTAGTCACGTGACCCTATTTCCGCTCGTCCGGTGTCTTCAATATTTTTGACGTCATACTAAGTTGTATCAATTAGAAGTTCCAGAACTATATAATTAGATGTTTGGTATCTATGTTTGATGAATTATTCCTAATATTACTTCTCAAACAATATTGACAATTCTTTTGTACGGGTGGGTTTGGTCGACACTTGTGTGGCTCATTTTTGAGCGTTAGACCCGGAGAGGAGTAAGACCTATTATCACCATCATGGATATGAAATAAATACTTGATGGTATGTGGCACTACCTTAGCGTTCTGCCACTTCCGCTGGGCATAAAATCCAAAAATGGCGACTTCCAAAGGAGCAAATACGTATAATCGGCAAAATTGGGAGGATTCCGTGAGTTTAGTTTTACAAAATATTTAGATCTATGAAACTAGACTATTACTTCCTACGTAGGTCCCCTCTGCTCTTTCTCTTTCCCCGCTTACCCGTAAATCGGACCAATTGCATTGTTGCACTGCTTTCGTGGAGACTCGAGTCGATCATCGATGATTGAATGAATTGAATGATTCGGGTTTAAAATTTTGATTCTCTTGGGAATGATTCGCCTGGGTTGAAGAGCGATCTAGTAATCTTGGTCTAGCGCATCATTGAAAAATTTGAACCGTAAAATAGAAGGGATAGTAGTAGTTCTCTTTCAGTCTTTGTCTGCTAGTTCCCAAGGCTTGAAGGCAAGAGGCACAACTGATGGCACAGGGGGTCTTACCAGTGAGCGAGCAGATGTGGACAAAACTCAATGCAGTGAATGCTTTCTGTCTATATATATAATATCAAGGGAAGTCACTGATTCCTGCCAATCTGAGGACGCTTGCCTCGAAAGCAATCTTCTCTTCAAAAGAGGGAGCCGAAACTTCAAATCTGGCAAGATCACCAATAAATGAAACGATTGACACCAATAATCTCGTACGGCAACGCCTAATTACTAATTAATTGGCCAAAAATCCAATCAGTTGCAAAACGACTAGCAACGGGTACGATGCATCCATTTTGTCAGACCGCAGCAAATTTTCAGCGCGCAGCGAACTCACGATGCTAAATGTCGAAATAAAATCCTTAAAACCGGAATGGAGCTGCAAAAGTGTAGAGCTCAGGATACATTCTTAATTTATCAGATTGGCTTTAGAGTGAAACATCATGTCTGTAATTGAATTACAGTAGGCCGTTTATGTGATTTTTTCTCTTTGCAGTTATGATCTATTTCTTTTGCTTAATGTAAAGAGCAGACAAAGTAGAATGCAGTAGTGAAAACCTCATCCTGATATCTCTACTATTTCAAAAGTTATGGTTGAAAAGGTCACGGTAATTATAGGGTCAATTTCCTGAAAGAAAGCATTGTGACATAATGTGATAATTGGTCATTCAGCTGAATATTCTGAGCTCTTTGAAGTAGTGTTTGGCTTCTAGCATCAAAACTAAAGCATATAACCAGGGCAAACTATACATTTCCAGAATCAGTGCAACTATTCCAAAATACTCGTTAACTTTTTTTTCCAAAATGGCCGCCCTAATTAGAGATGGCCTCAATTATGTCATAAAAGTACAACAAAATCATCATTTAGAAGACTGTAAAGTAATGATTACTCATTGGAAGAGATTAATTCTAACTGCAACGATATTGATTCTCTTCATAGAAGATGAAAATTAAAGAAAAAAATTAATTAAAAAAAAAATTAATTAAAAAATTAAAATAAAATTCAAACCATTTTGTTTTGGGATGAACTCAGAACTCAGAAGTGGTGTATATGGTAATGGTGAGTGGATTTTATTTTAGAGAAAAAAATTAGACAATTAAAAATTAAAAATAATAAAATAATCAATAAGAAGAATTAGATAACAATCATGTCTCCATTGCGCAGATCTTTCAGGAGGGGGAAATGCCAGGTTTCTTCTTCGTCCTCATCGTACACAACTTCGAATTCCGTGTTGAATGTCTCCTTGCTTGTGGATACCCCGCACAGTAGCAGGATACAAATTCCAGCTCAGAGCATGTCTTGAGAACTTGCTCCGTCTGCTCTTGAGTCTCGTTCTCCTGGCATTCATTGGCCGTGGCTTCTAGCTTCCTCTTCATCTTGTTCTCTTTGGTCAGAGCTT
>KB308311.1:39888-51491 GCA_000328365.1 Capitella teleta
TATATATAAATAAGTGGGAATTTACTGACTGTCATTGGAGAAAACATGGTTTTAGTATTATACTATTTATTGACGTCAGCGATCAATTGGAACATTTTATTTTGCTCTGCTAAGCAAATGTACAATCCGGAATCGAGAATCATGAAGGGACTCAGGGAATTGTGAAATGAAACCCTCCCCCCTAATTCAATGATCAATCAATGACTGTCTATATATTCTTTATGAAACCCTCCCCCCTAATTCAATGATCAATCAATGACTGTCTCTATATTCTTTGGTTCAATCTCAATTGGTATTCTAGTGACTTCCTCGTAATTAATTCTATGGTCCGCAGACTGAATAATTTATGAATCGTGCGTTTATGCACACCAAGAAAGAGCCTGTTTCCGAATTACTTGCAAATGACTCGCGCCACGAATCAATCGCCTAGAACACCGCCAATGCATTCACTCTCAGCCACAAGTCGTCAAAGATGCAAGGACTGATGCTGATGATGGTCGTTGCCACCCTCTCTTTTTGGCATGGTGCCAGTGGTCAAACGGGCGATAAGTACCTCACATTCAACATGTGGACAGAGGATGCCTATGCTCTGAATCTGCTTCGAGTGAAAACAAGTTCTTTGCGTGTGAGTCGAATTGAGTGCTGCGTTCTGTGTTCAAGAGATGAAACGTGTTTCGGAGCCGCTTGGAATGAGGGGACGCGAGAGTGCCAAATGGCGACGGAGCCGGATGCAGTTGCCTATGTGGACCTTGTAGCAGTCGACAATTGGAAGTTCATGGTCACCGAAGAGTTCGTTTGCGGAACAGAGGGTGAGTTCACCAATATGGGATACATGTATACCACCACGCTTTTACATTAAGGTGACAAATTTTATGTAGTGTTGACGATTGGAAAACAAAGTAAATACTGAACTGATCATCCTATAAAATACTATTTTATCCAATGTTTTATCCAATGTTGGATAAAAAAAGATTCTCAAACACTGTAGGTATCATGCATGTATCAGAAACGAGAAATGTATTCAGTAGTGCATGTACGTATATATTTTTGTACAAATCTGTGTCATAGCATTTTGAATAATTATTCACAAATTTAATATGCAATGGATTTGACAAACCACCAATTTGGCGATTTCCCGATTCCAGTGTGTAAAACGTATAAAACATCGTGCAAGGAATTGCGAGAACTTGGAATAAGCAGAGGTGGAATTTACCGGGCGAACTTCTCCTCGTTTGGACTCGGCCTCTACGATTTGTCATGTGACATGGAATCTGACGGAGGCGGCTGGATGGTTAGTCAAGTATTGCATAATTACTCTGCTTTATCCGTCTCACGTTGGAGCACTGACATTGCAGTCATCATGTTATGACTGATTAGGAAAATGGGCTGGCGTCGTAGTAGACCAATGCGCCGAGCCCAGGATTTGAGGACTACATTATAGCCTATATAAGTATCTTGTTTTGTCTCACAGAAGACGATTTGTCGATGTGGCCATGAGATGATCATGGAAAGCAGATCTACTCCAGTTTGAGGACTCTTTCGGAGGTTCTGTAGCTGGCTTTTGCTTCTTTGTGGTTGAATCTAAAGAGCCTAAAGGACCTGGAAGTTATTCACAGACTGCATGAAGCAATGCCATTCATTGAGTGAATGGGGGAATTGAGGAGTTGATCGGACAGTAAATCTAGATCACTGCTAATTAGTAAAATCCACGTCCAAATAATATATTTTGTTGCGTGTAAGTTCAGGGGCACGTTTTACTAACATATCTTACACTAAATCTACCTGGCTACTTACTACCTGCAGTTACACGGCCACGTAAATAATCTTGCATGCAATAAAATTGAGTGCCACTGAAATTGGCATTCCAATTCTTCAAGCAACACTTACGGTTCTTGGGGTTTTCTAGCACGCAACGCATATTTAATAATTACGAAGGTTTTTTGAAAAGTTCACGGGCTAACATAGAAGGCGTTAACACAGAAAGCTGAAATTTGACCTGAATATAGGTTAGCTTTTCAGTGAATTTCCCAGAAAGTCACGTGATCTTTGGCGCCAATTCCGCGATAATTCACAATTGATTTTAGACTAATAATCATTGATGAATATTTTCGATATTTTCCCCATGGAGGCATCAAAGCAGTACAAAATAAATGTGTTTGTAACATTTTGATGAAATTATCATAAAATGGTAAGATGAAGCCCAGAAGAGAGCACTAGTGCTGGCCTAAATCTATGTTCCTTCCGGTAATTAAACATGAATAGAAACTAGGAAACATTACGTAAATTACACAATTAGTTGTCAGGCACATACATGTTCACTTTAATTTGCATGTATGTGCCAAGTTTGATTGAAATCGTTGGATTCAAAGTAGGTCTAACGGTCCCGTAAAAACGTGTCCCTCCATCCTCTTGTGGTATTGTTACGTTTCGACAAAATGTTATGTAACAATTTAAGGCGATTCGGGTTCAATATTTTCTTTTCGCAAACAAGCACCACTTATTCCTTTATAGTGCGATTTTGTGGTATTATGCTAGGAATATGAATATTATCAAATCATTGAAATAGAGTGATGTAATTATATATATCCACATTTATGCATATAGATGTGGAAACAACCAAAAATACATGTAATCTATAATAGGGAATGTCATTGTGGATAATATTTTATTTGTCATAATTTAAAGAAGACATCTGATTGTTCTGATGTAGTATAGCTCATGATATAATACAAATATCAGACAAATTCGCGTTTTGGTCGACAAACTTCAATGCATTATACCTTCAGCGTGCCAATTCCTGAATACATTTGAGAGGGTAAAAATCTCTCTTTCATTTCGCGGTCGATTTCATGTGAAGTCATCGACGAAAGTGAGAGTTGTTTTCAGGACATCTTTAAAAGAAATCTCGCACTAGTTTTAAGCTATTATGCGTGAGTAAGAAACGTCGTTCACAGTGAGAGCCTATGAAGTGAGTGAGTAGTTGATCGACGGTCTTACTAAACCGCGGCTTTCAGTGCTATATGGTCCGGGCATTAGACTAAGTGCTTGTGAGTGTGCATGATCATGACAAGGTGATTGACGAATGTGAGAGTGGCTGATGGAGCTGTTGCTATGAATACTATATGGGGCTGGTTTGTGCGTTGTTGAATCTCATTCCCAATGAAATGACCCACTTGTTGATGATATGGAGGGTTGACTATTCTATACAGAGAGTACCCGTAGGCAACGATCTTTCTTTTTTCTAGGTTCATAGAAAGTAAAAAGTTAAGTAGATTTTATTGTCTACAAATAGCAGTAACATTGCTACACTTGAACAATATGGTCATTACCGTGGAGGATGAGAGCTAGTTGATTGAAAAGCTGAGTGCTTACGCAATTCAATTATTGTTTTGCAGGTGTTCCAACGGAGATATAATGGCAGCGAGGAATTTTACCGGGACTGGCAGGATTATGCTGACGGATTTGGAAGCATCGCATCAGAGTTCTGGCTGGGTAAGCAGCTGCATTGCGTCAACTGTCGTGAGTGTTTTCGATCGCTGACTCATGGCATCGTAACATGGCGACATCTTGACATTGATCGTTCCCACGAGTCCCTACTAGGCCTACATAGAACATATCCTTATTTGTGGCGGTTCACGGGTGGTAACGGAATAACTATCCAGATTATTCAATAGCTATATTAACCTTAATCCTTTTATTTTACTAAATAATTTTTTTTTTGACATGTGTACTTTACCTGGCAGCAAATTTGGTGAGTCTTAAAGAGTTTAGAGCTCAGAAATCCCACAAATTGTTCGAGGGTTTGCCATGAGATCCGATATATAGGGTGGACTGATTTTTCATTTTAATTGGTCAACAGCATAAAGATTGTAGAACACCTTTTATGCAATTATTGACAGTCAACAAGTGCAATTTGCATATAATTATAGTTACAGTTAAATCAATGACGATGACGGGATTACACAAATTACAGACTTGACGTTTAATATGGAACGGTTTTTTTATGGGAACTTTTAATGTCAATCAGCCCTAACTTCTTTAATTGTGAATGAATTTGTGAAGGATTTGTTTTAGAAGATACCAAAACCATTTCTCTCCATTTCAGTTTCTCAAAAAAAAAAAAAAAAAAACAAAAAAAAAACATGGTTTCATGGTTTGAGGACTTACATGTATTAGAAAAATTGCATAGAGACCCTAAAATCACAGTATTCTGTTGTTTTCATAGCACATTGCGTTAATTCACATCCCAAATTTGCACGTAACTTGCTCACATGGGTGAGCTATCGAACAACTTAAACGGCACTAAAATCGACCAGAGATGATGGAGATACAGCCCATTAAACAAAGAAGTTCCCGAAAAGAAAAACATATATTCCAGATTAAAGGTCAAGTCTGTAGCTTGTGTTGACCATTATTGTATCTTAGGCGGGGAAACTGAGCCAATGGTACAAATCACCGATACCTGCATACGATCCGAATCAAAATAGATTGTCGAAATTAACTTCCAATGTGCTCCCACTCAGATCGATAAAGGAAAGATATTCTGCGTGAATTATTCTCATATGTCTGAGTGGTGCAGTCATGACATCCAAGACAGGATTACGATGTTACGCGGCTCGTTCAGTGCATGAGCAAGTGAAGCAACTGAATGGGCTACTCATGTCACCGAATCCGAGAAGAAATAAACAATTCAAAATAAACTACGTCCGTGAATGTCGGGTTAACCAAGTGAGGGGTCCGATTGACCTTCCTGTATGTTCGACATCGATTAGGGGTTGACACTATTTACACCTCCATAAAAAAACCCGGTAGAAATTATTCCGGATCAATGCTTAAGGGCTCACCTTGTATGACCCAAATATTTGCTCTGGATGAAACAATTGACAATTGAAGTGTCATTTACTGACTAAAAATCTCTGACGAGGTTGGCTCAAAACACTCGGTCGCCATGGCAGCTCCACGCGTCCCCCATTGCCCCTTTGCATCATGGCGATTATGACCCTGTGTGGATGCTAGCTGGAGTTTTATCTGACATACATTTTACTTTCACAGGCAACGATTTGCTACACAATATTACGGCTTCACACCCGCACAAAATGCGAGTGGATCTGGAGGACTTTGAAGGCAATTCAACGTACGCAGAGTACACGGATTTCTCCATCGCTGATGCTGGCGACTTCTACCGATTGCATATCGCGGGGTACTCCGGCACGGCTGGTATAATAATATACAGGAAGCGTTACATCATTTTCCATTGTTTTGTTTTTGTTCTTTTTTTTTTTTCGCAGGGGACAGTATGTTGGGGCATAACGGCCATCCATTCACGACCAAAGACGCTGACCACGATACTTCAGCGGTTAATTGTGCTGTTAATTACAGGGGAGCGTGGTGGTATACCGCCTGCCACAAGTCCAATCTGAATGGCGCTTATTTGGGCGGAATTCATTCTTCATATGCTGATGGTATAGAGTGGTTTACATTCAGGGGTCACTATTACTCCCTTAAATACACAGAAATGAAAATCCAACCGATGTAATAACACCCATTTCCACACAAGTCACGATAGAAACATACTTAAAATCTTGAAAATTCGAAAACAGATGCAAAAAAGAGAGAATGCGCTATGCTTGCATTAATAAACAAATTTCCACATGAATTTTCTTGCATGACCTACTAACAATAATTCTAATTATGAATAATGGAATGATGCGTCAAGGATCTATAAGGTGTGTAAATTAAGAGAGCACTTTATAATACATGCAATGAATGCTGTCAAAGATCAAAAGTACACATTTTTGACAACGCTTAAGTCTGCCAGACTATTCACCCAAAGATATAAACGGGTAAGTGTGGAGAAAGCAATGGAATTAATGCAATCTTTTTATATGCTGCCCCTTTCACTATCAAATTACATTATTTACAGGCAATCTTACATAAAACGGTATAATGATTGGTGAACCAGCATAAATAATAACATAATTTAATTATGCAACATAGCAGACTGTGATCATTATAAAAAGTACGAGCTCATTCCATGACATTATTAAGAATATTCAATTTCCCGATGATTTATAAAGTACATTGTACACGCAATAAAGCAAAACGTAGTTCAATATTCCATCTTAGGCGTGCCTAAGAAAAATGTATAATCCAATGAAGAGAGAGAAAACGATGACGGCTGCACTGCTGAAGTATAAAACCACTTTGTGCTTACGATTTGAGCGGACGTAGTCCTTCACTCTGTGGTCAGTGTATGACGTCAGAGCGGCTAGCAAACCAACGATGCCGATGACTGGACAGGAGAAATATCCGGCGATAGCCAGGCACAGGACTCCGTTCCAATTTTTGGGCTGGTCTTGCTCCTGCATGCGCTCGTTTGTGTTGCTCGCAATGACCACTCGGTGATCATATGGAAAGGGAATGGAAGGAGCCATCTCTTGCTCCGGTTTCAGTCCAGCGTGTGCACTTGGAGTTGGAAGCAAACTCTCCATTTGTGTCATTCTGCAACAAAGTTTTGCAGAATGTATTAAGAAGCAAGGTTAACCATGCTATACGTGCTCTGACCTCTGCTTTGATAGTGATTGCTGCTTTGTTTTCGAGTGATATCACAATCGTTTGCTACGCTTGTTCGTGCGAAATCACCATAAACCGAGACATAAAATAATGCCCAGCAGTTCACACGTAGTATAAAGCTTTATTAAACCATTATTAATATTTTATTGTGATGTGTTTTCTCGATATTAAAACTGGGGTAAAAATTGTGAGTTTTATTTTTTTCAAATGCTTAGCTTGGGGCCCAGAATCGTTTTCAAAATTCCGAGAGTTGGAAATTCTGCTTCATAATTACATGTAATTTGATACATTGAATTTAAACTAATCTTAACATTTTCATCCAAAAATTCATTGTCAAAAATTGATAACTCAAGATCGTTTTCACTCATAAGAAGTCATAATTATCATTTGGATCAACAACAAAGAAACAGTAAAACACGTTCTTGCTTTTGTAGCATTGTACGCATTATTATTACTGCACATAATATATTGTTTTATACTGACCTGCGTTCTTTTTTGGGGAAAGAAGCCGAGTAATGTCGATAAGCCAACAGAGTAACGAGTGGGCAACTGAAACAATATCGCATTTCCAGCACTATTTGTGCTCTCTCGGGCCTGCTGAGTGGTCCACAGTGATTCCCTCCTCTGCAAAGCAAATCCTTCGTTTATTATATTATGAGTTACGTGTTAACACAATCTCATATTTCATCAGATAATCTTCGTCTACATTGGGATAAATGTCTAATACAATTTTTGCAATATTTAAAGGAAGGAAAAACGGCCAACTGCAGTAGAGCCAATGCTATACATTCTAGTACCATACTTCAACGGTTGCATCGACTCAAATTTTCGTGCGTATTAAATTGAATCACTTGCGCACAAAATCATGCAACTTCTAAAATCCGAATTTCGTCGGTTTGTGGTGACTTGGGACATCCAGAGCCATCCTATGTACATCTCGTTTCTTCTGCTTGATGAAGTATCCCTACCGATTGAGCGAATAGTGCATGGGCTTGTGTCTCTTGGATCAACTTCCCAGAAGGCTTCTGGATATCTCCATTCACGGAGGGAGCTGTCATTCGTACCACAGTTTATAATTTTATAATTTCAAAAAGTCTGAATGTTCTCGAATACAACACTCAATCAATCCAGACAATTGCATCAAGTCTCAAACAACTCGGAAGAATGTTTACTAGAACTCAGATTGGCTAAGCAAGGAAATAAATTTCGTCTGGCAAATGATATGAGATTTAATGGAGCGCTATATGTATGACATTTATTGTTATAGCCTAAAACAGGAATTAACATTATCAAACATGGACGCACAAAATCATCCAGCGATGGGAAATTGGGAACAGGATAAAATGAACACTGATTTTGCTTCATCAATCACGATTAACAAGCCTGAGTCATTATGCCTGCACAAGGTGATGGTGAGGGTGTGTGTGTGATGGTGTGTGTGCGTCATTTTTTTTTTTTTTTTTTTTTTTTTTTCAAATTCACAGAAGGGACGTCGGGGATTTTCACCTTCATGATAGTAAACATTGTATTCAAAATAAAACATGGGTTGGCAGCAATAAATTCAGCAACACCAACTCTGCACAGAGTTAATGTTTATCTTTGTTTTTGATGACGAACACTGCGAACAGGACAACGGTTGCAATGCCCATGATGATGGCAGCCAACGCAAAACCCAACGCCACTCTGCGTTTGCTGTGAGCGCGGATGAAATCCTTTGCTTTATGGTCAGTGTATGACGTCAGAGCGGCCACCAAAGCAACAAGGCCGAAGATCGGACAGCAGAGGTAGCCGATTGCAGCCAGCACCACGTGGCTCCAGCTGAATCTGGGAGGTGCTTGTAGATGGATGACAGCGGGGGTCCCTGGCAATGGCACGGTCTGATCAAACTGGGTTGGGCCTTGAGGGTCGCCATCGTTTATGAAAGCGGTGTATGCAGGGCCACTCGCCATTTCGGTCGGTCTGGTAAAATGAGACAAGAAAATTTGGTTAGCGTCTGAAGAACGAACCACAATACACTGAGATGCGATAAAAATTGTACACCTTCTTTAAATATGTAAATGGATTGCAGCAATGGTCTCAAAATGAAGATGGATGGACCTTTGTAATTAACTATTGATTTTTCTCTGTATCTGATCATCCCACGCTTTCATGCGTCGAAATCGTGTGCTGATACGTATATCAATAATTTATAATAATTTATAATAATTTATAATAATTATGCCTTTCAATAATAGATATTGACATAATTGTACTGATACTTCAATTATAGCAAGCCTATACGTTATTGATATTCAAAACTGGGCAATCAAACGCAATGAACTAATCTAAGACAAGGAAGCTTAGATGTGTTTGAAGCTATAGTTGCACTAACCTTTCTTGATTCCTTTATAGTTCCTTTATATATAGATTTTTGTTTTGTTTTGAGAATTCACCTCTCAATGATAATCTGCAGAGACAACCTGTTGGTGATATAAACTCAACAGCTAATACGCGAAGTGTATGCAGAGTGGTTTGAATGAAGAAAGAAAAATAAAGTGTATGCGATCTAAGATAAGCAATCCATATTCTTCCGGTTGTGCGTCTGGTAAAAAAAGACGATACGCTTTATGTACTTTTCTCAGCATGCACAAGTACTCGAGGTACGTCAGAGACAACCGGGAAGTGTTTGGTTGTAACAAAAAAATGTGAACACCATTGTATTGACTACTGAATATAAGTGATGACAACGAGTACCCGGGTGTTCGGTTATTCAATTACATGCATAATCATGATACCCAATCAGCGAGGTGTTCACAGTGGCATTATAATGCTGTCTTCTGCTGGCTTTTGCCAATTGATGATGTTATTCTATTGAACCAGATGCTGCTTAAAATAAGTTGATTTTTTATAACCACAATCAGTTGTGCTGTGGGAGGAGAGGGAAAACTTCATAGAACTATTAGAAGGCTTACTATAGGGTCAGAATTGAAGTCATATTTGCTTGAAAGTTGAATGCCAAGGCGTCGCCATCAGAACAGCTCAATGAAAGCTCAACATACTTGAGCTTTATATGTTAATTTATATGTTATATAATCCTGTTTACTTCCAAGCTATCGTGAATTGGCACTTTAACACTGCGCAGTAATTCGCGTTACTCCTTTATGTACATGTACTTCAATGGAACAATCTATGAGAGCAATGGATATACATGTACCACCACGACAATTATTGCCTCAGATAGGAGCTCTGTCGCGTTGCCCATCGATTACGTACGTTACCGGACTGCTTTATGCCTCGTGTGATGTTCCGTGGGACCTGGAACTCTGTGCCGTCTGCAGCTCCGAAAATTCTCTCCCAGCTCCGCCGTTCGCGCTGAACGAGAACCTCCCCAATGGAGATACCATCAATGTCTGACATTGTCTATGATGAATATTGACAAAACTTTACTCCCAAAATCTGTTAAGTATTTGTTTCATCTGATTGAATGTTTCGATGACCAATAAAGCTAGAGACAGTCTATAAGTTTATTAATTTTCAATGAGACCAAAATATTGCTCTCTCCTTGTGAGTTAATTTTCAGATATAGTTAAACCTTTGAGTGTGAAATAAACCAATGAAAATGCTTGGAGAAAATATGTTTCTCTTATGTCGCAGGAACAGGATTTTCCTAAGAACGTAATCAAGATGTGAGTATCAAAACCACATGGTTACACGCATATTTAAATGCCAAATGATAAATACGATAGGAGAAGTAGATAATATATTTTACTGTGCTTGGAGGTACATTGTAATTATTGGAAAATATCTAAGCATTCTTGTGTTTTAACACTTTTTGACTCTTCCTCTGAAAATTTCCACAAAGGTGCTTTGTCGCGTTATGATTTCATACGAATGCGAGAATGCTGGCTATTGTACATCTTTGCCTTTGTTCTCTAACTTTGCCTCAGGATAGAACACACATGCAAGATTGCTGTTTTTTTCTGTATCTTTGTCTTTGTCCGTCCATTTTCGCTTTTGGATAGTGCATAAATGTGAGATTGCTGTTCTTTCTGTATCTTTGCCTTTGTCCACCAACTGTCACTTTATAATAGCGCATATACATATAAGTTGCTGTTCTTTCTGTATCTTTGTCTTTGTCCACCAACTGTCACTTTATAATAGCGCATATACATATAAGTTGCTGTTCTTTCTGTATCTTTGCGCTTTGTCCATCAACTGTCGCTTTATAATAGGGCATATACATATAAGTTGCTGTTCTTTCTGTATCTTTGTCTTTACTACATGATAGAATTTATGTCTTTTTACAACAGAATGAAATAATTAGTGACTATCAATATGGGTTTCGTAAAAATTTCAACAGTGAAATGGCTTTAGCAGTCACAACAGACAATATAATATCCCAGAAACATGTGATGGGCTTATTTCTTGATCTCAAAAAGGCTTTTGACACAGTAGATTTTAATATCTTAATGAAAAAATTAGTACATTATGGCATTCGTGGCAATGCTCTTGACCTCTTAAAAAACTACCTCAGTAATAGGAAACAATCAGTCAAAATTGAAAATAGTGTCTCATCTGAACTTCCTGTAACATGCGTGTACCACAAGGGAGTATTCTTGGCCCATTGTTATTCCTAATATACATCAACGATTTACCAAATGCTGTAACATCCTGCAATCCTATAATGTATGCCGACGATACAAATTTATTCCTCTCTGGTAAAAATATCGATGAAATGAAAAATAAATTTAATACAGATCTTGTAGCTCTGACTAAATACTTAAAATGCAATCGACTTTCTCTCAATGTTTCCAAAACACACTCGATGTTGTTTACTCTGAATAATTCTCTTCGTGATTCTTCTCTCTCCTTGTCCATCGATGGTTCTATTATTGATACAGTTAAATGCATAAACTTTCTTGAAGTAAAAATAGATAACAAGCTGAACTTCTCTGAGCACATCACTCACACCTGTAACAAAGTCTCAAAATCAATAGGGATCATTCGCAAAATATCAAAAACAGTAAACAGACCGACTTTACTCATGCTTT
>KB308311.1:51541-71391 GCA_000328365.1 Capitella teleta
CCTACTCCTGTTTCTAAATTTTTTAATCTCACTCCATTGGTTCATGGTCGGAACACAAGACGTCAACTAAATTATAAAGTTATTGTACCTTTTTGCCGGACTTCTCTTGGACAAAAATCTTTAAATTTTAATATTGCTAAATTATATAATAATATCCTACAACCTTTGTCACTTTTAAATTTAGACTCATTAGAAAAATTCAAAAAATCGATTCATTGCATTTTAGTAGCTAAGTATTTATAATTATGTTCTTTTCCATTTATATAAATATGCATATATATATTTGGTTTTTTTTGTTTTTTGTTTTTTTTGTTTTTTTTTCTCGTTTTTAAAATTTTTGTCGCTCTCTCTTTGTGCAAGACTCGTTAAAACTATTATTTTCTCTCTTCTTTTCTATGTATTTTCATGTGGCGCAAAAGCGATCACGCTTCTGCCACTACGTTTATTTTTGCACCTTTTATGTAGTGATTGAATAAAATTATTATTATTATTATTATAAGTTGCTGTTCTTTCTGTATCTTTGCCTTTGTCCACCAACTGTCACTTTATAATAGCGCATATACATATAAGTTGCTGTTCTTTCTGTATCTTTGTCTTTGTCCACCAACTGTCACTTTATAATAGCGCATATACATATAAGTTGCTGTTCTTTCTGTATCTTTGCCTTTGTCCACCAACCGTCACTTTATAATAGCGCATATACATACATATAAGTTGCTGTTCTTTCTGTATCTTTGTGCTTTGTCCATCAACTGTCGCTTTATAATAGCGCATATACATATAAGTTGCTGTTCCTTCTGTATCTTTGCCTTTGTCCACCAACTGTCACTTTATAATAGCTCATATACATGCAAGGTTGCTGTTCTTTCTGTATCTTTGCGCTTTGTCCATCAACTGTCGCTTTATAATAGCGCATATACATATAAGTTGCTGTTCCTTCTGTATCTTTGCGCTTTGTCCATCAACTGTCGCTTTATAATAGCGCATATACATATAAGTTGCTGTTCCTTCTGTATCTTTGCGCTTTGTCCATCAACTGTCGCTTTATAATAGCGCATATACATATAAGTTGCTGTTCTTTCTGTATCTTTGCGCTTTGTCCATCAACTGTCGCTTTATAATAGCGCATATACATAAAAGGTTGCTGTTCTTTCTGTATCTTTGCGCTTTGTCCACCAACTGTCACTTTATAATAGCGCATATACATGCAAGGTTGCTGTTCTTTCTGTATCTTTGCGCTTTGTCCATCAACTGTCGCTTTATAATAGCGCATATACATATAAGTTGCTGTTCCTTCTGTATCTTTGCGCTTTGTCCATCAACTGTCGCTTTATAATAGCGCATATACATATAAGTTGCTGTTCCTTCTGTATCTTTGCGCTTTGTCCATCAACTGTCGCTTTATAATAGCGCATATACATATAAGTTGCTGTTCTTTCTGTATCTTTGCGCTTTGTCCACCAACTGTCACTTTATAATAGCGCATATACATATAAGTTGCTGTTCTTTCTGTATCTTTGCGCTTTGTCCATCAACTGTACGTCGCTTAAGGATAGCACACACGTGCGAGATTGCTGCTTGTTCTGGTTTTTTGCCTTTGCCACCATATGCGCCACTCTCGCCATGGCACGAAACCCCAGTTTAGGTTTCTCTTCTCGACTGAATGGAGTTCTGCTGCTCAAATATTTGGTCCTGGTCTTGATTTCATTATCGTAAGGATTCGCAAGTATTAGTACTTCGACCCGATCGTCAGCCGGTCCCAGAATAAGTGATCGTCCATCTGCGCTACTCTTCATGACATTGATACCAAGGGTACTTTTGTTGAAACAAATCTGCGCACCCGTGTCGATTCTAAACACCTGAATTGTTCTTTTAGCGGAGTGGTAATACACAGTGTGTTGGTCATTGGCGGTCACAAGGGAAATGCTAATGACGTCACCTTCTGCTGCTGTTGGTATGAAAGTCCGCACTTGCGAACCAGTGACCATGTCTAGTAGTTGGAAGCCGCCGCGTTAAGTACATACAACCCGTGGCTGCCATCAGAGGTCGTTATTCCATTCCACCCAAGGATTGTCATGACCAGATTTCTTTTTGGTGTTCCAAATCACTCCATTTTCGGGGTCGATGATTCCAATGCAATGCGCTGCGTTCGGAATGGACACTATATGTGAGTAGTTTGAAAAGCCAGAGTATTTTGGTTTAGTGCTGTTTAAATACGTCCCAGTTTTTGCATGGAAGACGCTCAACTCTTGCCCTATGCTAGTAGTGGCAGTGGGCAGGATGAAGTATAGTCCATCTCGGTGTTTAGTCAGCGGAGCAAATTCGAAAGTATATATTTCTTCCCCCGAGGGAACTTCTCGGCATACACCGATTCCCTTGTTCCCAGGGGGCTTAGAGATTGCTAGAATTTTGGTGTCGATCCAGATGAGTTGAAGGATATTCGGCTGAACATGATTGACTTCCATCTGCCCCTTTTCTACGTCCCATACCAAAAATTGTGAAGTTTTGATGCTACGACGAACTGTCCATCAGATGTCAGCCTCGAGTGTGACACAGATGAGTTACGCTGTCCAGAATGCAAGGTCTTCTGAATGGTTCCATTTGCGATGTTCCAAATACCAACACATGATCGTGTCGTGACTGCAGCAATTTCAGCAGCATCGTCAATAGTTGAGCATAGAACTGGATCCTTGTGGTGTTCGATGGTGTGGATGTCTCCTCGAATGTTATGCAGCGTCCATACTTTAATGGATTTGTCCAGTGAGGGGGTGATCAGCACATGCTTACCATTCAAGTAAAGTTGCTGCACTTGAAGGATTCGCCCGAAGTGGACGTCCCGGGATATTATCATGTTTGATGTGGCTATATCCCAGATATACATTACATGTCTCACACTAGCCACTAACATGCTGTTGTTTTTGGCGACTGTGACCAGGTTATTTAGTTTATTGGGCATATTATTCACGTTGTGTGGAAGCTGGAATTATATAAATGTTTCGTCTGTTGTGCCCCACAAATGGAAGCCATTGAACATGGTGGATATCAAGTAAGTCTCATCTTCGGAGAGAGTCAGTCCCAAAGATCTGTGTTCACCTTTGAATCCTTGGCTGTGTTCCCATTCAGGACCGTTCAAAGTGAAACATTAAACCGAGCTCTGGTCATCGGCAACACAACAGTAAATAGTTGATAAGTCTTTTGTCAATAGGGACACATCTCGAAACTCCAGGTTTGGTGTAGTATTTTGTATAAATTGCAACAGCATGTTATTCTGGTCTTTATCATCTTTCTGTAAGATAACGGCCCATTCTCCTGAAATACTGTTCATGGGTATAATGTTTACTATTGTATGGTAATCAAGAGGAATCCGGCTGCTCGTTTTTACGTTCAATGTTAAGTTCAACTCGAACCATTCGTCAGCCGTCCAGATGATGATCGTATCACTTTTGCGCTTCACTCCAACAATGCTTTTGCGCCATTTTGAAGCTATATTGCTTTTTGTAATGTCTCCACCCGGTGTCAAGGAGATGATGAGGTTATTTGTTGTGTAGCATGCAGCATATGCGTCGTCTGGACTGAGGCAAAGTCCTTGCACAATACCCTTCATCTGTGGATCGATCTGCTTGGAAATTTCTCCTGTTACTAAATTCCAAACAGTGAAGATATTTGATGCTGACATCAGGAACGCTGCGTCTGAAGAGATGACCATTCCAAAGGGGGCAAAAGGGTGCCCCTCGAGGGTGTACACCAAAGCCCCTCCAGGGGTGTGCAGACACTGGTATGCTGGCACCAAAGAGTTCATACCAAGTCCCTTTGAGTCACACTGATCCACGAGTCTTCTGATCTTCTTGTGATCTTTGTAATAAGGCAAGAGACGGGCGCTTATGTGTATTCCCAGCATATCAGGGAATTTACTGACCATTGAAGATGAAAGGCGTAGGGCGTGAACAAGAAGCTGCACATCCTTGTCAACAGTGTTAGATAAGCTAGCAGCCATATCACAGAGCAAGGTTTGTAAAGGTATGCAGCTGACTTTGGCATACAGGAAAGGAAAGTTAAAAAATGTATCATTGTGGAGCTCGTCAATTCGCTCAGCTCTGAGTAAATGGAATGGCAGCTCATTCAGGTGGCGTTTATTAAAGCGGGACACAGTACCGTTCTCACTTTTGAAGTACAGCGGCTGACTGGGCACCATACGGTCTGACTCCCCATGCTGGTAAGACAGATCCAACTGCATGCACTGAATCTGCTCCTTTGTGTAACTGTATGGCTTCTTTCGTCCAGCTCCCCACTTCCCAGAGAAGTAATCAGCTAATTTTGAGTGAAGCTCTTTGATGTAGTTAGCATTTTTGAGGAATCTTTTGTGAGCTGCTTCCTGGTACTGTCGATGATACCAATTGATCACTGTCGCATCGTCAGCTTCTCGCTCGATAAAGACTCGCTTCAAATCAACCATGATGCGCATCCAGAGGAGAGGAGGAATTCTCCTGACGGGAGGGAGGTGGAACTGATAGACATCGTTGAGGATGTCATCATCCAGGGAAAGAACATCCTCTAATTCATGCTCATCAAGACCTTGATTTGGATAATGTAGTACTTTCGATGGGGTTGTAGGAATTCCAGTTGATGATCTCATTGAAAACAATATTGATATACAGAGGAATGCTGCAATTCTTGACCGCTGCGTCGATGATATCAAGCTGCTTCTGAGAGACAGTTCTATTTTTGGCTTGGAGCCAAGAAGTCAGGATTGTCATTCCGAGAGCATTTCCCAACGACTCTGCCTCAGAAGTGTTTTCAGTCGGGATTCGTTTCTGCAGTTTGGTTAATAAATGATTTGGAAGTACCGATGTGACAATTTTGACATGAGGTGGCAGAGTTACTGGCAGCCACGGCATGTAAAGGTCAGACTCTATATCCGAGAGCTGGTCAATAGCATCAAAAAAGATTAGCATGGGTTTCTCCTGTGTGGCCTCTTCGAGGAGATCCTTGAAATAACGCGTAAGAGAGATGAGATCATAAGGAATAGCGGACGTCGGTAGGTTGTAGATGACACAGATCTGCTGACAAAGCGATCTCAATGTCGACATGACCGTTGAGCTACTAGGCGTAGTCCCAAGGAACCGAACGATTCCAATCACCCCTGGAACATCTGTATATTGCTCACCAAACTGAAAAAAAACTGAAAGGTTCTCAATTAACCTGCCTCGTAAGAAAGTTTCCTTACCTGGCTAAATGCTTTTGCAAGAATTGATATATTTCCACAACCAGATTTACCAAATAGAAGGTAAGGTTGCCTTGATTTACTGCCCAGATATGCTTGTATACCACTCAAAAAGTCATTTCTTCCTTTAAATAATTTACACAGCTTCAGGCAGAGGTGGAGATGTTGTAGAGACTCATATTGTAAGGGTTCTTTGGTTATGTGGTTATACTTGTTGGCTGTATTCGTCACCTGTCGGGTAACCTTTTCATAGAAATGTTCGCAGAAATCTTTGATGTAATCTTCGTGGGTTTCTGGGTGAATCCCTTCTCCTTCTAGGGACGCGGCATCGAACGAAGTTTTCATCTGGCAAGCAGCCAGGAAGGAGAGATATTTTGAGAACCCTGAGGTAGTTGCTAGCTTCTTCGTTGATTTGAGATCCATTCATGTCAATGAACTTCATACAGGTAAGGATATCACAGGTGTTGATCTTATTGAATTCCCTTAGATAGACCAAGCAAGTATCTTTAGCATTGTTCATTTCAACTATGCCGTGTCGAATTTCTCTCTCAGTCACTGTTGAGGAAGAACAAATTAATTAACAGCAGGTACGTTCAGACAAACTGAAATGTGTAATCATGCAAACTAAACCTATTGGATGATGCTTTTAGACATCAAGCAACAGAGACAATTATATATATTTGCCTCGGTAGGTATATTGTGCCTCTTCCGCATTTAAACATAAACCCCCCATTTTAAGTTATTAGATTATTAGTTTAATGTACATGGCAAAGCACCCCTTGATCATTTCTCACCAGACATAAAGTAATTTTCATATCATCACTAAAGACTCCGTCTTTATGAAGCTTATCCGCTGCTAATCTCAGAGTTGAAGTTTATCGACGATTTCAGCCCACTGCACTCGGTTCTGCTTCATCAAAGTCGGGCATGACTAGAAGAAGGAAACCTTTTTGAATTTCAAAGTGTCAGTTTTACTATTCAAAACACTGTGGGTATCAATTGATGCCAATCTCAGGATTAACTCTTACCTGATTGTTGAATTTCTTCAATATTGAGCTGATAGTTTGCAGAATGAAAACCTTTGGAACAACGTTGTCATCTTGCAAATACCAGGCGTCAAAGAGGGCTGTGTCAGTTTTCGTCTCAATCAGAGTTTGTTGGGTCTGTTCCATTTCGTCTCCGGTGATGACGCGAAGGTCTGTAGCCATACATTTGGCCAAGAAATGCCTTCATGTAAAATTAAAAACATCAATAGTTTAATACATTGCCGGATAGCAACAAGTACGAAGACAGGGTTTGTCTTTAAAGTTTATACAGTAAAGTGAGATAACCCCAAAATGTTAATAGCTTAAGACATGAAGCGCGGTTCGGTCGGTTCGGTTGGTTCGATGGGTTGGCTCGGTTCCAAATCTTACGCGATTAAAGAGAGAGGAAAAGTTATTTAATGAAATAATCGTTCATTTCACCATATATGTACATGTAGTAGAATTATAGTTTTTAACAATTAATTAAGTAATTAATTAATATGAGAAGCGAATTTGGAGAACTTCACTAAGACTCCTATCTATGCATCATCTGAAACATTCTATCTTTGTACAGATAACCATATTAGAGTGAGTGATGGGGTTTTACGGCTCCACCCAATCCGATCGGATGATACGGGCGCCAGAACAGAAGGCACCGGGACCGGGATTTCCCCCTACTCTTATCGATAAATCCCAAGGGTTCTTTATCCTGCATACCACCATAGACAGTAGTACACAGCGCCCGGCCTTGTTACGCAGTTGGGCAGCACTGCAGAGTCACCGATGAATTACAATTGTAATTCACAATCATTTTTGATTTTGATTTTGATTGCTGCGGCCCGTTGGCTCTTCAGTACTCTGCTGGATGGCCCGGGGCTCAAAAAGGTTGCCGACCCCTGTTTTAAACGATCGGCTGGTCTCTTAATATTGTCAAGAAGAGAGGGATCGCATATAAATGGACATCAAAAGAAATAATTGTATTCATATATTACATAATAATTGCGGAATTGTACCTGTTTGTAGGAATAGATTAATCGTATATAATTCTATGTGGATGGAATTATATTATATGCTTGTTTGCGTGGGGAGTGGTAAAACCGGAAATTGTAAACTGTGACCAATATTATTATGTTAATGCACCCTCACTCTCTCGGCATATCGTACTTTTGATTTTGCCAAGATCTTAAATGGCTTGAATGGATCGAGCTAGAAGTCATGAGGCAGTTTACCTCCTTAATTAATTACATTTCGCATTGTGTCACAGATTCAGATCCAGGAGCCTCAAGAAATATTACGTGATCGCAATTGCACCAAAACCACGGCATTTTGGAAGACAAATTTGGCCAACGCCTCACCGACGAATCTTTGCGATAATTCGAGCAGATACACTCTATAATCAAAAATCATCTTGATTCTCACATAAAATGCTATCTATTGCTATCTATGATTATTATATCTACGAAAATATTAAAAAGCTAATGCACGTTGATTTCGTTGAGCTTAACACGGGAAATAAATCGATTTTGATCATTTTAACCGAATTAAGACAACATCCTGCTTGGATGCTACTCTGATATCCCCAAACACACCATAGTGCAGCTTTCGACCTTGACAGTAAAATAATTGAATCGTGAGTCATCAAATTTCAGTGGAAAAAACACATTGCTCTATTTGTAAACGAAATCAATGGTTTGCAGTACATGCATGCTGTGTATATTATATAATGATATTTTGCTTGCTGAGTGGGGGAGAGTTTCGGTCCGATCACGTTGCAGCGCAGTGAGTGTCAAAGCTATCGAAATATACATTTCACTCGTGATCATAACGCCATGCCTCAATTTCAAGTACAAAGCAAGGTTTAATTATATCGTTTAAGGTGTATGTTATACGCATTTTCTGTAATTTATCCGAATAGCCGAAATTATCCACACTGGGCCCACATCGACATCGTCCAGGTTCCCATATTTTACAGCTTAATCAGAAGGCATCTGCTATCCATAGTTCTTCTGGTGAGAGCAGAGTGCCCATACTTGGGTGTGGTAGATATGTGATCACACTTTGTGTGATGGTCTGACGTCATCTCAAGGTTCTTCAGTCTTCTTTTCCCTTTAACTTCATCTCATGCTTGCGTGTTCATCTCGTCGTTCCACGTAGTCGGCTTTTTGCAGGACCCTTTTTTTGCTGTGTTTTGTGTTGTCAACTGGGTAGATGCATCACAAGATGAGATATATACTAGTATGCAACTATTATTAGATGCAAACCTCTTCTTCGTCCAATAACAAGGAAAAGTACGTTGTATTGTGAATTGATTGAATTAACTGAGACCGGCGTAGTACCATACCAGTGATCATATAAGGCATCAAAATAGACGCCGGTTTTGTTTCCACGTTTTGTTTATTTCTTTTAGCCATCGCTTAGTCAGCCTTTGTCAGCATGCACAATTGAATTTGATTTACATATTAACTAATTCGACAATTAAGATGCTACAAGAAAAGGGTGAAATCCATTTGCTGAGATACGGCGGATTTACCGGGGAGTGATCACAACTTAAATTAGCCATTATCCATGGTGTCCGTTTATCAATGTAAGGATGATGACTCAGTAGAACAAAATGCTCAAAGATGAATGTATGTCTAGGTCAAATTTTCCTTAAGAAGCCCTTCACCTATGGTTCTGGCTATATTTAGAAAAACATTTGACCGAGACACATAATAAGGATTCAATTGTAAGTAGAACATGATTTAAATACTAGTATATTAGTACTTAGATTATTATATTAGTGTTTAAATTAATATATTAATGTTTAAATCTTCTAAAGTCCTGTTCTACTTAGTATTTTATCCTTAGTATACCCCAACAAAATAATGAATTGCCTTAATTTTGTTTATGTCTTGAGATGGTCGTCAGCTGGTCAGCCATGTTTTTCATCATCTCCAATTAAACGAGAGCTCATTGTTTATCTCACTGATAAAAAGCTCAACATAATTTGATGCATTATGACTTCAAGTAAATACTCAATGATGACGAACGATGCAAATTCGATGCCNAANAAAAAAAAAAAAAAAAAAAAAATTACCTAATTAACCTCTGATGATTCAATTTTTATTTAGTTTGACCTGTACGATTGACTTAATTGACTTAAATTTATATTTTATTTCTTGTTCTTACTATTTAACTTCTCATTTTCTTTCTCATTTTTGTCATAATAACTAGCTTGATTTGTTGAAATAAAGATTATAATGATCTGTAAATATTGATTATCATGAACGTAGTATAATTCATGCTGGTAGGTCAATGAGCCACTTTTGAACACAACGTGTCCAAAGTGCGGAGCTGAAAACAATAAGGAAGTGATCCACATTCAACTGATAAAGAAAACACTTGATTTGGTTTCACTACGTAATGTACAACACAAGTATTCATATTACGATAAAGAAAAACACCTCAAGTGGGTTCACAACTCTAAATATAATAACCGAATCGTAATCCTTTTTCAGTATCACAGTGGTGATCGATACAATGATTATTCGGTATAGATTGTGGTCTATTTGAGTTACATACAGAAATACATGAATTCAAGATTTGTACAATACTGCTGTAGACCAATAAGATGACCCGATTGTCGTACTTGATCGTCTCCTCACTCATCTTTGCTGGAGAAATCCGTGCTGGAAGTGGTGAGTTTCTTGATATAATTTCCTGTGTGTAAATAACGACCTTCGATTTCACTTTTAGCTGAATGCTTGGTGACACCAGGCAATGTTTATGGAGCAGTTGGTGGTAGCGCTGAGATCGCATGGAATTATGATCTTGGGGGAAATGATTTAGCTTTAATCAGCTGGGAACATCTTGATGCTTCTGGATTACGCTCCTTAATCCTTAGTGTGGACCCTGACGGAGCGGTCATTCATGGAAAGGATTTCCCACACGCAACATTCGCAGCCCCAGCCACACTCACCTTGAACCCAATGCGGGCAACAGATGAGGGAGATGTCATTTGCAGCATATTTACAACAAACGGTGACAGAATGAGTGACTCAGTCCCTGTCATAATTGTTCCTCCAGACGGTGAGATTCTTGTATTTTATATTTATTCTTATATAATTTTAGTGCTCATACGTATTTTTTTCTTTTTAATTCAGACCAGAAAGAATTTGAGACTACAATAAAGATTGCAGACATTGAAATTGAATGTGGAATACGGATATCCATCGATTCTGATGAAACAATAATGATTGAAGTTCCGGTTGAAAGTAATTCTGGAGCACCGATGGAAGTGAACACATTCCAGAAATGCGGAGGAGGTTTAGATTACAATATTGGCACAGAAATCACAAAAGGAAGCGGCATTTGCACATTTGAGACTTTTGCTGCCTGTGATGGATTCAAGGAGGGTCTGGTAACGATTAAGGCAACAGTGAAACATCCTGCATTTGTGGATGCAAAGGAAGACACCTGCTCCTACATTCTAGCTGGTCAGTTTAACCTATTGGCAATGAGCACAATATGCGTATTTATACACCACAGCATTCATATAGATATGGAAGTATTGATTAGGTTGGATGTCTATACTATATTCCGTTCTGTATATAGCAGCATTTTTGTTGACACGTTTTTTTCACTGCACCTATCGTAATAAAAATTGCTATTTCACCCCTTCCCCTTCCCAATCGAATTAATAATTTATTATTTTTAATTTTAGGCGGTTCACATGATGAAATGCCATGAGACGATTGCACCAAAACCACGGCATTTTTGGGAGACAACTTTGGCCAACGCCTGAACGACGAATCTCCGCGATGATACGAGATACTACACTCAACTGTCATCTTCTCATACGAATTGCTATATCTATGATATATCTGCGAAAAAGAAAAAAACATTCATACTCTTTGAGTTCCTCGAGAGTGCATTGGAATAAAATTAATTTTGATTACTATGTAATCGAATTAGGGCAACATCCTGCTCAGATGCCAGTGAGGGGCATGTTTTTCTTTCAATTTCAACTTGGACAGTGACATCAGAACCGGAAAAATTTTTGGACCATGGAGACATGCTTTGCATGAAAATCGCTTCACGAGACTTGTGTCGCTCGAATGTCATGTGACAAGAAATTTCTACATTATATTTCTCGCATGCATAACAACCCAACAACCAAAACTCAGAGGCTTTAGTTAAACCTGAAGCTGTTCCATAAATTCTAGGTTCTTGATCCTGACCTCATTATCCACAAAGCCAGAAACAGGTTTGGACCATGATGTCAAGCTCCAAGTTGAAGTTGAATGAAAAACAGGCCCCTGATATCACGAGGCACACATAATTACATTACCGGTGATCATAACGACATACTTCAATTCCACATGATTACATTACCTTGATCCGAGTGATGTAAACAAATGCATTGAGAGAAATCAGTACCACATGAAATCAATTGAAGAAATCAGTGCAGAGTTGCATGGGTCAAAGCACTTCACGCTCATGGATGCAAAGTTAGGATACTGACAAGTGAAACTCAACAAGCAGAGCAGTTTTATCACGACATTTAACACACCCTGGGGTAAATACCATTTTCTCAGATTGCCATTTGGTTTGAAGGTGTCATCCGATATTTTCGGCAAGAGGAGTGACAGGAATTGCAAATGACTGTCTCATCACTGGCTCAACGACTCAAGAACATGACACCAACCTACTTATGCTGCTGCATCTTGTCAGAATGGACAACCTGAAGTTTAACCCAAAGAAGCTACAGTTTCGCACCGTTCAATGAAGTTCTTTGGACAGATGCTAACACCAGAAGGAATCCAAATAGATCCAGAGAAAATAACCGCCATCCAACAGATGCCAAGACCAACCTCAAAGCAAGAGCTAGAATCCTATCTAGGAATGGTGAACTACATGAAGCGCCACAGCTATGAAATCACTCGTTTAACACGACCGTTTGTCAACATACTGAAGAAACATGCAATCTTTGCTTGGGAGTCTCAACACAAAAAAGCTTTTCAAGACATCAAACAGGTCATCTCAAAGGCTCCAGTCCTCGCGTATTTTGACGTCAAAGCCAACCATATCATCCAAACAGATGCCAGTTCCAAAGGTATGGGTGCTGTTCTTATTCAGGATGGGAAGCTTGTGGTATTTGCTGGAAGAGCTCTGATTCCTGCTGAAACAAACTACTCGACGCTTGAGAGAGAACTGACAGCAATTGTGTTTGCTCTTTACAGGCTGCACAATTACATTTACGGAGGAAAGATCACCATAATGACAGACCATAAGCCTCTCGTTTCTATGTTTCACAGACCGGTTCATCTCTCCTCAGTTCGACAACAAAGGCTGATACTAAAGATTCATGAATATGACGTCAGGCTGGAATATCTGAAAAGGAAGAACTGCATTGCAGATGCCTTGAGTAGGTTGCCGATCGACTCCGAAAAACATCATGACATTGATCCAGATATCACCATACCAGTTCATGCCATTAAAAGTACCGTCAATGCAACTGAAACCAGACTTGATCGCGTCAGAAAGGCGACATCGAGTAACGCAACTATGAATCAGCTGGCTCAGTACATCCTACATGGTTGGCCCACTCATAGACATCTCGCCAATTCACACACCAATGAGTACTGGAACTATAAGGATGAGTTAAGCGTCGAAAATGGTCTTTTCTACAAGGGAGATCGTCTTATCATTCCAGATTCTGAACGAAAAAAGTTTATCACAGATCTGCGTATTGGCCATCTAGGTGAGGAAAAGACTTTACTTCGAGCAAGACAGCTGGTGTTCTGCCCGAACATGACAGAAGATCTCAGAGCAGCAGTACGTGAGTGCCCAACACGTCAAACAGATCGCCCGTCAGTACAGAAGGAACCAATGCTACCCCATGACATTCCATCAAAGCCTTGGGAAAAGCTTGGCATTGATTTCTTTGAATGGAATGGTACTCAACATCTTCTAGTTGCAGACTACTTCTCGAAATTTCCGGTAATCAGAGCTAAGGCATCGACTTCAGCATCCAAAACAGTCTCGGTCCTGAAAACTATCTACAGCGAGTATGGCATCCCATCTGAGGTGTTCACCGATCAAGGCCCTCAATTCGCAAGTCTAGAGTTCAAGGAATTTGCTGCCAAGTACGAGTTTGCATCTAAACATTCTTCCCCCAGATATCCACAGAGTAATGGGTTTATCGAAGCGATGGTAAAAGTCGTCAAAGGAATCATGTCACGAGCGCATGCTTCAGGCTCAGATCTTCCACTTGCCATGCTGATCTACAGGTCCACTCCATTCAAGTCAGGGGTTGCCAGCCCCGCAGAGCTACTTAATCAGAAAAAAATACAAAGATCTGATTCCAGTGAAGCATCGTTTGAGGAGACAACAAGAACGATCACGGGAATCTTTGCTTTCGTCAAAGCAAGCCTCAATGGACCACTACAATAGACATGCAAAAAGAGAGGGATGAGCTGCAAGAGTTGCAGAGAGTCTGGTTCAAGAAGGAGCCTGCCGCCAACTGGAAACCAGCAACAGTTATCGAGAGACCTTCAGACAGTCCAAGAGCATGCATCGTTCAAGATGATGCAGGCACTTGTTTTCAACGAACAAGTAAGCATGTAAGACCTGCCGCTGTGCCAATAAACAATGACACTAGAGAACACATCGAGCATAACATCGAAAGCCCTCAGCATTAAGATCTGGGCGCAAAACAACCAACACTTCCTGGTGATGTCATTACAAGAAGCAGACGAATCAGCAGGAAACCAATCAGATATTAATGTTCTTATTTTGTATATATGGTGTCAGAAGTGGGATCCAATATGAAATAAGGGAGATGTTGTATTTAAAGATTAGTTATTCAAAATGAGCTCAATGATAGATCAACTCAAGGATATTTCTCAATCCTATTTTTGTATCATCGATTTCATGACCTCTCTGTGTATATATATATAAGTTCAATCCACGACTCATTAAATTATTGGAAGCTCGAAAATTATCTTAGTCTATTATACTACAACAAATGCCATACCTCAATTCCACGCGATTACATTACCGGTGATCATAATGCCATACCTCAATTCGACATGGTTACATTACCGGTGATCATATAATGCCATGCCTCAATTCCACATGATTACATTACCGGTGATCATATAATGCCATACCTGAATTCCACATGATTACATTACCAGTGATCATATAATGCCATACCTGAATTCCACATGATTACATTACCAGTGATCATATAATGCCATACCTGAATTCCATGTGATTACATTACCAGTGATCATAATGCCATACCTCAATTCCATGTGATTACATTACTGGTGATCATAATGCCATACCTCAATTCCACATGGTTACATTACCGGTGATCATATAATGCCATGCCTCAATTCCAAGTGATTACATTACCAGTGATCATATAATGCCATACCTGAATTCCATGTGATTACATTACCAGTGATCATAATGTCATACCTCAATTCCATGTGATTACATTACCGGTGATCATAATGTCATACCTCAATTCCACATCATTACATTACCGGTGATCATGTAATGTCATGCCTCAATTCCATGTGATTACATTACCAGTGATCATAACGACATACCTCAATTCCACATGATTACATTATTGGTGATCATATAATGTCATGCCTCAATTCCACATGATAACATTACCAGTGATCATATAATGTCATGCCTCAATTCCACATGATAACATTACCAGTGATCATAATGCCATACCTCAATTCCATGTGATTACATTACCGGTGACCATATAATGCCATGCCTCAATTCCAAGTTTTTACTTATTCTTATTGAATATTATATGCATACTATATGTCAGTATACAAGAGTAAGGGTGAAATGTCACCTTTACAATGTCACCTTTGGAATGTCACTTTTTTTGGTGGATCCAGATTTTCGTACTCCGAACTCTTCCCGTAAACTTACAGCCTTTTGCGAAAAAGAAATTTGAGATACCAAAAAGCATTCTTCATCCAAAGCTATCGAACATATTGAGAAAATTGAAAACAATCATCGATAACATCTCATTATGTGAGAATATGTGTTTATTTCCAGGTTATCCCCGAATGCCTTCCCATAAGAAAGGAAAAAAAGAGATAGAAGGTCTGTGCGCTTTTCTTGACACATCCGTAGTTAATTACTGCCTTGCCTTATCAGTATACAGGGGTGGGATGGTTACATATATAATCCCATTAAAAGACGGCGAATAACATTAAAACACGACTATACATGTGTTATATGTTTAACACCGTATATCTAGAGCAATCATGTGTAGTGGCTACTTGAATACTGCAGTCAGATCTATTGGTGATAAATCTAACAACCAAATCGTGGCACTGCATAATATTTCCCTCTTATTTCAGCAGCTCGTATAAGTCGGTACAATTGATGTTTGCTGAGCATTAACTCAAGTTCGATAATTCCCCGATTCAAGAGTTACAGTTGAAATTGCCGAATATCTCCAAGGAAACATAAGGACAATGCAGCAATATTTGGAAATGCATGTAGATATAACTATTGTGTTGATGCACACATCCGATAACTTCTCGTTTAGATGTAACCACAATTAACATCACAAAGTTTCCTATGTTAGTTGATGGAATGTCTTACTGGTTTTTCATTTCTCATATTTATTTCATTCCTTTTTTTTTCTGCGCAAATTACCAATTATTTATGTCAGATATTTAAATACGTGCAACTATTTTTATATTAAGCCTCAACAGAATCAATGAGCTGGAAACGGAATTGCATCAATATTCGCAGCATTCGTCACACCTTTCTAGAAGGTGCTTTGGGACTTTGGGACGGGGTTTATTTTGATTCGGTCTATTTTATTCTCACTATTAATCAAAAGTAAACAAGCCGTGGTAACGATTGCCAAGACGTTCGTCCTTCACAGTCGATCGGCAAAATTGTAAACAGAAAATCCACTTACGCACGATCTCATTCAACAACACAATCGGATTTTGGCCTACACTAAGCCGTTTTGTATGATCTCCTCATTCGCTGAGAAAAAAAAAATAAAAAAGCAAAAAATAAATTTCACTCACTCCGCGACAATCAAGGACACAGTGTGCTATTGGAATACAATTACACCAGTAATACTTCATCATGGCCAGAGGAGCCTCGTCGAAGAAGAAAGTGAAACGCAGCGTTTGCAAGGACGCCACGAATCAAATATCGAACTGGGCCATGGAAGGCATGGGCAACGACGAGAAGGTGAACCGAAGCTGCGGAATTCTCCCTGACAACGTCACCGAGGAACGCTTGCTAAGAACGCGGCTATGGGAACTTGGAAAAGAACGGCACAAGTTTATCTCTGCGGTTGATTACGAGAAGAAAATGTTCCTTGAAAAGCAGCAGCGTCGTTGGCCAGCAATGCGAGGTCGCCTCATGCCATCGTCAACACGTAGCGCCCCCTTACGCCGCTCTGGGAAGTGCGCATCCGTCGTGACCAGGCCTCGAACCACACCGGCAAGGCACAAAGACGAATATAAAGGCGAACCTATCTTCTCAACGGAACCTCCTGAAATTCAGATCAGAACCACGAAGAAGGTTCAGCTTCCGGTAGGTGATAAGCTACCGGAAATAAGTATCAAGACGTCAACGATGACGCGACCGACTCCAACACCAAGAAGCATGAGAGAAAGTCTGACCGCCCCGATTCTGAAGAACACCGGTCAGTACCAGTCAAATCCATTAAATGATAGGCGCTATATTCATCTGGAAAGAAGTCTGTCTGATTTATATGTTGGCATGGCAACAGAAATTCCTAAAATCATCGATAGCAAAGATTGTCTGCATACAAAGGCGAGGATCGTCCAAAGCACTCGGCCGAACATGGGCAACAAAATCCGGAAATTTATGAGAGAAAAGGGTCTCATTTTCTGAGGATTTTATTCATGTGTATTTGACAACAGCCGCCCTACTGACCTATATTGTCGCATTCTCTCTTTCACTTTTGACAAGGGAGCAACTGAATGTTTCCTTTTTCGACTTACAAGATTTGTTCATTCTGGGATAGCACTCGGGATGACATGATCCATTACTTTTCGTTGAGAACGTGACACAATTCTGGCATTATTGAACATTAAAGTAACTATGTCCGAATTTGAATTCGGTAAAAGGGTGTTTGGTGCAACACTGCCGCCTGGATAGTGTACGAACACTTTGTTCATTGCATATATTACTATGTTTATGTCGCCTAATTAGTATGCATGTCGTTGTACAACTTATACTGTTTCTATATGTTTTTATCTGCATTTATCGTGTGCATTGCTCCTACCACATTTATAATTATTATATTGTTCATTGATTTTTTTTGTGAGAGCATATCTACAATGCACAATATTCTCTTCTCTTTTTCTTCGATATCAGATCTCCTTATACAACGTACTTGCCAAAATATTCCAAATGCAATTACAAAATAGACGACTATACGTTTGAATAATATTAATGTCTTCCGGCATGGTTTATATTACACCCATTCGATCAGCTTCGCCTTGTGATGAAATGTATCAAATAAAATATCTTCTTTGTATTATATACAAAGGACCCAATTAAGAACAAGAAAGATGACATCGAAACATGCAAAAATATATAATACCTATCTTTTCTACCAAGTCATCATTGTACAAACTCATATTTTTTATGCATTTCGACCCTTGGGGTTTGCATTACTGAATTATCTCATCGTCATATCTGATCTTATTTCAGTAATTTTACGTCAATAAATAATTTCTAAAAATGAAAAGCACGTGATTGTTACAACAATAATCTTGCTATGTGACTCATGTGGTTGTCATGGCAGTTGTCTGGCTGCAATGGAAAGGAAGCCAAACATAGCAGAGTCTTCTCTGATGTAATATCCAAGTGCTGCTTTTTCACTGGCATTCAATTTCGTGATGTATTCTGCGATTTCCTTGCGTCCAGTTCGTCCATGGCTATTGACATTGAATGTAGGGATGTAGGTCGCTGCTTGATCTGCGGTTTTGTGGAAAAAGCGCTGAATAATCTGCGAAGAATCTTCCTGGAGTGTATCAACCATTCCAATGACATCGTAGTGTATTTGACATGGACAGCATAGGTCTTGGTAGGTGTTCCAATGAGGCTCAGCGTTACCATCAACAACAAAGCGAATAAATTCGTCGAAATGTACATCATCGCCTTCCTGCAGCGCATGTGCAGAAGCGTTGGCCCGATATTGTTGGATGATGTGTCGGCCAAACTTTTGGTTGAAATAGCTTTCGGTTCCTTGCTCGAATTTGTTCCTGTATGCTGACACCAAGCGCTCAAGAGGGTCTCTCACGATCATGAATTTATTGTACGCGTAAAGACGCCATACTTTCTCGTATGAGTGGAGCAAAGAAAACTGTTTTATCCCACGACTTTTGAGAAATCCCGACTCGTGGATTAAAGGTTGTTCTTCAGTGAAATCCTTGCCCTCGTGCAGCGCCAGGAGAGCAGTTTTCCAGGAAGAGCATGCGACCTTGGGAATGAAACAGAACATTATTCGGTTTGTGTCATCGACTAGGATTTGGTTTGTTTTGCAGTGCTTTTTTGCCGGATGATTCGAGCAGTGTTGAGAAATTCTTGATTTTCTTTTCATCTGTTCCTCTCCCCAGGGATCCAGCACCGGACGTGTGTGGTTTGCTGCACCTGTAAACAGTTAACGTTGGTATATTTTATTACATCGTAGAAATAACTAAAAATAACAGAAACTCAATGTAAGATCACAAGGTATTGCATAATAATTATTTATTATCACAAGTTACAATATATAGGCTGGTATACGCATGGTAAGTGTCCAGAATGGCAAGTTAGCAATTTCTTTTATTGTTTCACCTTTAAAACGAACAATATGCCATTCGACACGGTTCTTATAATTATTTGGCCAGTGTTATAAAAGGCTTTATCATTAGATATTTTCATTATCACTTAACCAAAAAAAACCTCACAATACAGGGATCTCACTGCTTATTGGAAATAATGAAAAATATTTTAAAAGTTGGTCATGTCCCAGGATTCGCAGCCATGATATACATCATGAGGGCAGTAAAAGTTTTGAAAAGTTTACTTTCGTTCTCCTGTAAACATGTCCAAAGTGTGCCGGGATGTTATGTAATTATGTATTGGCATCTGACAGGGTTCTCGCCAGAGCCTTAGAGCGTATCGCGAGCGATACGCTTTATTTTCGGGTCGATACGCTTAAATTTCTGCGATACGCTTTCCTTTTTTCAGCGATACGCTTTTTTTTTTACCAAGATTTATTTGCGTATGTGATTCATTTCATTTCCCTTTCTTCTTTCTGTCAACATTCAAGGCTTCAAAGCTTGGTAAATAAAACACGCGCCTCGCCTCGCGACGGCTGATCGCTCATTAAAGACGAGTTGCCCTAGCCCCTCCCGCTTCCCTCAATCGGCGCCAGCTTATCAGTGATCGCGTGTAAACTTTGTCGGCAACTTGTTTTGACGCTGATTATTGTGTTGTGGTATCAATTTATATTAGCGGTAGCTGCCACCCACATGATCCACAACCCAAATAGACATGCTCATGATTTTATAGAGAGTTTGTTCACAATT
>KB308311.1:86901-96973 GCA_000328365.1 Capitella teleta
TGAGCTAGATTAATGCGCTCACACACTAATGTACAATATTGTTAATAATTTATCAAAACTGCTCACCGATGATGTCAGACCGAAATTAAAGTAAATTTGCATTTAAAGTGAGAAAAATTTACATTAGAGATTTGCTATTGTGCGAGTTATTTCAGTCTTCTTATCTGTGATAACTAACCACATCCGACTACAACCAGATGATGCAACTGCTAGTACATTACGTTTTATACATTATCGGTACATACCTGTATCTAATTACAAACGATCAAGGATACAAGCGTTTTGACAAATTGTAAGACCATAGATAACGGTTGGGCAGAATGGTGGTGTGGGTGAATCCCTATGAGGAGACGTCTCTCGCTCCTCGAGGGTTTTTGAAGAAGCAGGGCAAGCACTAGTCCTCACTTAACATGGGTTATTCGGACCTATACCTGGCTGAAAACATGACCCAACAATCCATGGTCATATATTTTTACTCCAGATAGCTACAGCATATAAATTTTACACAGATAGGGATACATCCCTTACCAACACATTATGAAATTTCCAAATCATTCCATGCCATGGATAGACAACTGTTTTAATGCCTCCTAATAGCTGATACAAATCTATTCGGTTTGATGCAAGAACTATCTCAATTTGCGCATTAGTTCAAAAGTTACAGCCTGTTTACGCGTCAACTCCACACGTAATCGAGGATGAGAAATTCGCGTTAAGAGGATGTCAAACATTCAAAATGATTCAACTGTTAATACAATATACAAAATATATATATACATATAAATAAACATATATATACATATACAAAATATCAGAAATCATTGTTCACAGACTGACATGATTCTTGTATTTGTGGAAAGAGGAGACATTTTTCTTTATTTCGCCATCACAACATGAGAATCAACATTTTAAACCCACTGACCTCTCAAGGCTTGGGGATATGCTCAGCGACTTAGTGCGTTTTCAGCGCGAGGGGTCACATATTATGATATCAGCAGGGGTCGTCAATGGACAGGCGCAATTAAGGAACAATTGCCATTCCACGTCACCAATGGCACCGAAAATGAATGGTACGTCAACTCATGTCAGTCTTCAGCCATCGACGGTGGTCCTGAACATTTAACGGATAAAATATGATCTAAATACTGGAATTTATTCGCTTAACATTAATTTGATTCTCACTAAAGCATTGCCATATTTTCACTAAAGCATTGCCGATAATGAATTTGAGTTATAGGGCCAATCCGTGATCGTTTATACCCCGAGCAAGAATGAATTAGACTACACCGAGGCCATCCGAGCCTCCCCTCCATTGTGGACCCTCGTCTTTTGTGGGTTTTTCACGATAAATACTGGACTTCGTTCCTGACTTCTTCACACTCCTTTTGGTGAATTAGTCAACAGAAACAATGGCAAGTTCACAGCATGAATAAATAAGGAATGACTTGTAAGAACGGATAAATTGGATAACCCACCACTCCCGTACAGAGACATTTATATCTTACGTTTTTAACAGAGTGTGTCGCCTCTGGAATAAATTACCTGTTCATATCTGCTCTTGTAAATCTACAGCCATTTTCAAAGAAAACCTCTCTTCATATTACTGAGATGAACTCAATCACTTCTCGGTTTTTAACACCTGTTCACTTACCACCATCTGTCGTTGCATAGGATTTTATCCCAATTGATGTTTTACGAGTTTTTATTTGTCGCTGTAATGTGTTTTATTGTTTTATTCCATTGTTTTTATTGTTATTCGAGGGCATTCCTGCATAGGCATCTGTGCCTATTAATGCCTCCTGTGCTTTGTACAAGTTTTATAAATAATAAAAAAAAATAATAAAAAAAACGAAAAGCGAATGTGCTTACCTGTAAACTTCTCTTGAAAGTGAATCTGTCATTCGTAATTTGTTTCTTTCCTTGTTTGCTGCTGATCAGTATCAGTTCAGTTTTTGCATCATTGATTTTCAGCTTATTTTCAATCATCCAAGAGCGGACATCTTCAATGCACTCATCCATTTTCTGCAGTGCTACCTCCACCCCAGTTGAATCTCTCACAGGGATCCGGCAGTACAGTTGCGTGTCATCAGCGAACCCATGACGACATATTCCGCGACGAGCAATGACAGACATCAGAGGTTGTGTGTATAGGCCAAAGAGGATGGGTCCTAATACTTATTGAATTATATTAAGTATATACACGATTACAGCTGATAGATGAAATGAGAATGTTTCGGTTTCCCTGACCGATCATCTGCTGTTGAATTAATTTATTACAGCAATTAATTGGAAGTGTCTAGTGACCAATCATGTACAAACGTCATGCATAAGCAATGGATAAAACGGAGAATGTCTGGGAATTATATCGTTATAATTATACCTCAAGGGAACCTTTTTTGTATCATTATGAGAGGCTATTCCCACTCTATCACAGCATAATTGTAATTTACAAAGCAGTTGCATAGCAAAATATATGTATATTACACATATATTATAAGTTAAAAACTCGGGAATCATCCTGTGCAATGCCCGTCGTTGCATGTTGTATACACATGTGCTCAATATGCAGAGTTAAGCGTTACATTTTCGGGGATACATTTGTATTGTACACAAACTTTTTCAAATCAAATTAATTACTCAAAATAAACAGAACAATGACTGATAAGCCAGAATAAAATTGTGTTGTAGCCCAGCGTAAATGTGTATGAAGTGCAGACAATAAAATTGTGTTCTTTAAGCGTATTATTGGGGTTTATAAAGCTGGACACCCCCTCCCCCCGGCCCGGTCATTAACTTTAATGTTGCGCCATAACATGTACATATAACGACTGCCACCTTGATCTAGATCTTGACACAGGACTAACAGATGGCTACTTAGGTCGGTCCTAATTCCCTGCGTCGTCAAGGTATGGATCCAGGAAGATCAAGGGCATTGGACTCTCTAGTTCACTTGAGGAAAAAAACTCATTTCCTGCTCCTGCAGGCGGATTCTTCGCCCACTCTTTGAAATTTGCTTTGATTGGAGTGTTTTTTTCGCAATTGACTTCCGTGCTTTTAGGTTCAATTAGATTCATATTCTTTGAATGACCCAGGCATCTGGCACCTGCGGAGCTGCATTGTGTGCGCCAACAGGAATGGGTACATCTATTCTGAACCAACACGCAACATACCCGACCGTGTTTTATGCCTCGGATGTCGACGCATGCAATATGCCTTCAAATTGTCAAATTGCCCGGCATGGTTTACCATCAGAGACATCAGAGGACTGTGTGGTTACTGGCAATAGACACCCTTCACAGCCCCCACCCTCTGAGAAAAAAGGTCTGTTTAGCCAATACCAACAATTAATTAATTATAGCCTTATGCATGATTATTTGTATACGTTGCACTTCTAGTTTCTAGTGTGGTGTGATAGTTGCCAAGAGCCTCATGCACGTCCCCACCAATCAATTGGTCATGAATATATAATCACATAATCTGTCACTGGAAGCAAATTTTACTGTTTCTAAAGCTCATGTTGTTACCAAATATTCAGAATAACAGAATAGTTGACACTGATAATTATTTGCTCTCAGTGGAGTATGAACGTTGTCCACCAAACAAGGAGAGCATCGAACCTCTTCATGACAATGTATGTCATCCTCCGCGTCGCCAACTGTGCTCTGCAACTGAATACCATCCAGCAGTCCCAGCAGGGTACGCAAAGACCACAAACATGTCCTCCTAGAGGTCACAATTTAACCCCACGAGGATGAAGCTCTTGGCTATTTATTGTGCTTAATTGACTTCTTTGACCAAACCGCCGAATGGTGAGTGCTCTGACAAATACAAAATTATGTCAAGTTTTACCATATTGTACATGTATGAATGTGATTCTCCACACAATGCAATTATCAATTTCAATTATTTCATCAGAAATAATTTCAATTATTTCATCAGAAATAATTTCAATTATTTCATCAGAAATAATTTCAATTGTTTGCCGAAAGATGGAATCCGTCCAAAGCCGCTAACAATGAGATCATGCGGGTTTGAGAGCCCGCAACTTTTTTTTAACTTTTGCATCCCATATATTGGACATTGGGACAGCTGCAATGCTGAAATATGATGACAATGAATCACTCAATGTGTCGTCTGCTGGGCTGTTTGCCATGAGCGGCTTTGTCTTGTGCATATCGTTTTCGTCCTCCTTTGGATATTTTGTGGCGGTTATTCGTCGGAGGTTTTTCGTGTTTGTTAGATTTTCGTTTTGATGGGTCGGTTGCCAGCCCCCTTCCGGGTCGGGTTCTCTCTCAGTCTCATTTTATCTATTTGTTCTGCATTATATTTATTGATAAACAATATGGGAGACAAGTCCATGGATGTCGCGATTGTCCATGGATGTCGCGATTGTCAAAGGCCTTCCATTGATCGATTTCTCGAGGTTTTTTTGTCGGCCATTTTAGCGAATGAAACTTTGCACTGCGAAGAAAATACAACGTGATTTACAAATCAACCTTCGACAAATTATATGCATTAAAGAAAGAGTGGAGAGAGATTCATATTGAGAAAATTTGTGCATTATTTAAAAAATCTCAACCTTGACAGTAACCATGAGTGCGCTATGAAACATGTATATCCTGCGGAGCTGCATTGTGTGCGCCCACAGGAATGGGTACATATATGCTGAACCAACACGCAATACATGCTAGACAGCAGCTGACATTTCAGGGACCCTGACATGCAACCGGCGAGCTAGGAGCAGCAGCCTGCAAACCTGATTAGATATTAGTAGCTGAGATACATAAAAAAAACCTGCTTTTGATCGTAGCCATGGAGACCACCCTGCTACCAACTTATGGATATTCCTTTGAAGACACGAGCAGAGGACAGATCGCCCTGATTTGCTTGATCCTTCTTTTCAGTTGTGTAACAATAGTGATAAACCCAATCACTTTGATGGCGATGTCCAAACAAAAAATCCTGTCCAAAAGTGCGATCAATCTATTCATCGGAAGTTTGTGTTGTTCCGACTTCCTCCTCGGTATGTCTGTCTTCTTCTGTCAGCTGCCGCAGCTGTTGGATCTGGATGCAGCCGCTGTCCGTCCCGAGGCCGCCACTCTCAGCTGCGCGTCCTCCATTATTTTCCTCGTCGCCTTTCTCGCGTCGAATGTGAACGTCTTTCTCATCGGTGTGGACAGAGCGTGCGCGACCCTGGAGCCTTTTTCCTACAAAACCAGAATGACCATCCGTCGAGCAATTGTAGCCCTGTGCATCGGGTGGATCACCTCGTTCCTCATCATAATCATCCCTTTTGCCATCATCTTCCAGCAAAATGGCTGCACCAGAATCCTGCCGTACCCGTATGAGCCACTCCCTGAAAGTTACATACAATATTTCACGACTCCGATGTGTGTCGTAGGATTAGCAACCAATGTTGTTCTTTACGCAGTCATAATAATTGCTTTCTACAAAGTCTCCAAGAAAGTTCAACCAACGTCCCATTCGGAAATGCGTAACCAACGGATGACCCGCATGGTAACCATATTGATTGGCGTTCTTCTGATAGGGAACATCCCTATCATCACCGTGGCTACTATGCCGGCTACCATTGGCGCCCAATCTGGCTACGCAATGTCGTACCAAATGTACTACGATCTGGTCATTTTGGTGGTACTCATAACAACATCCTGCAATAACTTCATCTACGTTTGGCAGTTACCGGATTTTGACATAGCCTTCAAGCGGCTATTTTCCTGCAAAAACAACGTGCATGACATCGAACAAAATTAATTGGCACATCCACGGTGCAAGATAGCCAAGTGGTAGGAGAAGGAACTACTGTACAAATATGTCTGCTGCTCCAAGCATAAATGAACGGCCATTACCTCCCGTTTGAACAATACAGGAGGCCAGCCCATGAATGTCGCGATTTGAGTTCGATTTGTCATTTTGTCAAAGGCCTTGCATTGATCGATTTCTCGTGATTTACACATCAACTATCGATGATATACAAATGTATATACATTATAGAAAGAGTAGAGAGAGATTCAAATTGAGGAAATTTGTGCATAATTTAAAAAATCTCAACCTTGACAGTAACCATGAACGTGTTATGGCACAATATGTGTATTCAATATGGCTGGATCGAATCATCCATCCATACTTGATGTAATTATAAACCTATATATTTAGAATGCAAACCTCTGTATGCATTGAGTACAGTACATGCCTATTCCTCAGCTTTACCCTATAGAAATTACATGTCGCTAGTTTTACATTACATATAGGTTTCATAATTTCATGTAAGTACATATGCATACAGCGATCTGTAAATCAAATTCAACGTTTGACGTGTGATAGAGTTAATACTTAATATGCCATTAAATATTAAATACCATTAGTTTTGTCAATTACGAGTATTAGTTAGGAAACTGTGTTGCACTAAAATATGGCTTAGATTCAGGCCACCTTTCTAATATATTCCAGAAAACAGAATAAATAATTAGTTGTTTTTCTTGTATCGATTTCACTTCTTTATCAAATGTTTAATGGTGCGCGAATCTCAGCCGACAAAGTTTTTTTTTTTTTTTTTTTTTTTTTTTTTTTGCATATTTCACCTCGGAATTTTGAAGCAACTAAAGGCCGATGATCTGTCACCGACGCGTCGATCAGGTTCCACGTGCTGTTAATCAAGCATACCACATTGACATGTAGTGCCCTCTCAAGCGAGGGAGCATGAGTTCTCGGTCACTCGCAAGTTCTCACTGCAACCACTTTTAGACGCAATGAATGCTCACATACATGCATATTTAGCCCCGCCCTAATGTTTATAGTCTTAAACTCGATGAATCGACGATCAGGTTGCTTCGACGCGTCGGTGACAGATCATAGGTCAAGGCTTATGTGGTCCGATGAGGTAAGCAGGAGTTAAGTGCCTTACCCCAGGACAAAAGATTGGCTTCAAACCTCCAGTGGCCAGGCCTAAGCCGTTTTGAGGCTAGCACGCTAACCACTCGGCCACGTCGACGCGGGATTTGATCTCTACGTTTGCACAAAACTGATAAGGATTTCTTCCTGACGTCAACAGATGTGCAGTTGTCTCTTTGGGTCAATGATGTGGAGTAATATCATTGGTTTTGGTGCAGAGAGCGAACAACACGCGTAATCTTGGAAGGAAGCAGAAATTCCGCGGGAACGAACGAGTCGAGTTGAAACCGAAAGAAGACAGCAAGAACGCCGTTGTGACACGAAACGATGCTGATGAGGTGTCTGCTTGACTTTAAAATGACGTGAAGGCCTAAATAAAGTATTTATGTAGGCTACCAAGAGCTCTAGATGTTCGATCGCTTCTCGTACCTCAATTAACACAAAAGAAAGCCGTGGTGAAGTTTGCTGTTATTTACATTGGAACGTTCTTCTTTCTCTCGATTTACCGATATCGTTCCCTCATTAGCCGACTATAACCATGGTTCGATGGATTTTATTTGGTAAATAACACATGTAATGTAAACTCAATATTAAGTGGCAATGCCTGGTATTGTGGGGACTTTGGGAGATATCGATCATCATGAAATAAACTGTGCTTCATACTTTGGATGCTCAGTTGCGTCACTATATAGCGAATATTAATAGTCAAAAATGTGAAAATGTGATTTATCAAACTAATGTTGTAACTTCGTTGTCAAGTCACGCTGTTATTTTCAGTGATAATTGATAATACAATATCTTTTTTCATTCAATTAGAATTATCAACCATATGTCACTCGAATTAAGGTCAGATTAACACTGAGCATTGTTTTCAGTGTCTAGTTACCTATAACAATAAATCATTGCATCAATTTTTTGTACAAAAATCTGTAAATGTCCAAATATGGTCAAAATATAATTTAGCCTGTATTAATTATCTTTGCTTCGTGGTGGTTATTGTTTGAATCAAAGCATATCAATGTATAAGTATAATCCAGAACAATATTGATATAGTGAAGTGACTCCGTATACAGCAACTCCATATGTATCGTGCGCCCGTGCTTCGTAGCAGCAGTGATTCTCTGGAAACACCCGACGGGCTCCGAACCACACCGAATCCTAGAGTATGTGGCTTGAACTGGTGGTTAAATCAGAATTTCCCCTCATTGCTACTGTTGAACAGCGGAGACGGTTATAATCATTAAAGGTAATTACAAAAGGAAAAGGTAAAGTATATAATTCAATTGAAAAGTACTGAAATTGGATTGAACTACATGTATTTTCTGAGGAAACAAATTAAAGCGCACGGACGATATTCATTGAAAGAGATTAACGCTCTCGTGAATAACATCACATGATCACGGAGAAGATCCGAACTTCCAATGCCAAGAAAGTGCACCACTTTTTACATTAACACGCCGTTTGAAGACCGATAATTAAGCTTGTTTGTGTGCACTTACAAAGGTTTATCAAATTCAAAAGAGATTAAAGTAACGACAACAATATAAGAATTGTAGACATGTTATTCATCTAATCAATGAGTATCCTAAATAAAAACACAACCTATCCACTGTAGCAAACGATTTCTATAGAAATAGAGGCGTCCTGTTAAAAAAAAAAAAAAAAAAAAAAATCAGGCGTCCCAAAACTGAGATGAGGCGTCCCCAGGACGCATGGACGCATGGACGCATGGACGCATGGCTGGCTAAACAGCTGACAGTGAGCAGTGCACAATCTCCAACTAACAGAGGCCAGAAAACACTATCAGAGTGGAAATGTTGCATCACAGGTGTTCCAATTAGAAACAGGAAGAAATATCAAATTACAATTAGGATGCAACTTGAACTTTAGCAAATTACATGCAAATGTAATGTTTATTAGAACACTGCCAAAAGCAGACGAAATCTCTCCTTGTCTGGGTTTGACTAATTATCATTTTATGAATATTTTATTTCATTTTATTTTTTTTTTTTCATTGTGGAATTGATACATGTACATTACTTTTGGCCCACTCTGTATTTTCTGCTGTCATTCACTAGCTGTTTTCAATTTGTCCAATTTCACCCCGAAAAATTTATACAATTATTAAGATGTAGCAATTTATTCATGTGTGCATGAGTAATGAACAATAATTATTATATACCTAGGTGCAAAAACAATCTATAATTGGCTTAATAATTAATTAATCCATGTTCGGGTCTACAAGAATATTCGATATAGTGCACAAGTCTATGCTCATCATTTTCAAACCTTTCGCGATCCAAAAAATCCGGCTAGCTCAGGGCTCGGACTGGTTGAAGACAGCCATGTTTACGGAATGTGCGATAGGTGAGAAATGCGACCGACCAATATATGCAGAAAAAGTTTTCATATCGGCTCAGGTAGAGAAGATAAGGGCTCAGAACCCCATGAAAGACCCCGATTCTGGGTTACGAATATCTGGTGTTCCAATTATTACAGCAAAATAATGCTCATCCATACCTTGCTCTGGTCATCGCAGACTTCTTGAAGAAGGAAAATGAACTCATGGCTTTGTCATGGTTGCACATCCCCCAATTTGCCCCCAAATTAACATTTATGGGAATATGGGATAAACTGAAGTCAGTAATTCCTCACCGCCTCCCGTCTCTCCACAATAGAGAACTGATTGAAGGCATCCCATAGGGCAGGGTTGAGAGTCTCATCATATTCCTCAATGGTTTTCATCAAGAAATTTGACCCCAAAATCCTCTCATGTGTTACAGGCGTGGGAGTATTTTCGCTCTATGACCTTTGTGTCGATTTTGAACTGCGACATGTTCTGTAACATTTTCCCAAAAGGCGCTGTGCCCTTGAAAAACCTTGAAATCGTAAACATGGAGTTGACTGCTTTTGGCCCACCCTGTATTTCATTGGTTCCCTGGTCATATATATATATATATATATATATATATAATGACACAGGCACACACCGTTGACAGGTGGTATCTCATTGGCTGGTATTTATAGTAGGCCTAACATTTATAGTCAACTGGTCGTATTCAGCAAATACTGGGAATTCATTTTCACTCGCCTCACCTTGTGAGCCATTTTGGGATTCCGATTGACGTTATGTGAATCGAGTGAAATGGATGTACCAAAATAG
>KB308311.1:107385-136349 GCA_000328365.1 Capitella teleta
CAATTATTTAAAGCATTTTTCCTCTCAATTATTAAATCCCTGGTGATTATATTTAGATTGTTTTAGTTTTTTCAAAATTATAATTATAATACTGTAGAACACTATTTTTATGTGGAATTCAAATTTCGCGGTTTTCCATGTNTGCGTCATTTCGCGGAATAAATTTTTCGCGGTCAAGGATGTGATGGAAAAAAAATTCTGGAAATAGTAGCTCTCTTCCATAACAAAGCAGCAGATTATCGCTCCCTTTAAAGCTGGGCTTTCTCTGTTCTCGGTTCCGCGTCATGGGGCAGAGCGAATAGCATGCAGCATCGATTTCACACCTAATCACCGACGCCTGCATTGACGATAAGGTGGGTTAAAGTTTGTCTGCACTGCTTTGAAATAATTACGTAATCAAAGAAGCAGCGGCCCTTTGTAGACAATTACGAATGATGGTATCTTTGAAACTTAAAAACAATGATCGAAGGATCAGAGAATTGATTGTTGCCAAACATGCACTTAGAGTTCGATGTTTACCAAACATTGAATTCGGAGTCACCTCCGCGTCCAATAGATTTTCATCTCCGAGGCGATCTCGGCGATTCGTTATTGCATAAAAGAGAAGGATCTGATCAACATCATTCACTTCTTCGGATGCTCTAACAACTTGAAAAGATGCTTTGCTACTTCAAGAAAATCAACAAAAGTCCTCCCCGAAATCGCTGAGAGATGCCTGACCCCAATGCAGAAGTGAATCCGGCTGACGCTGCCTGCTGTGCTGCCGCCAACGGCCCAACGCAGAGATCGCCCGGATCGCCCACTTTTTTACGCGGAATCTAATTTTCGCGGTCGAGCCTCACCGCGAAAACCGCGAAAATTGATCTCGCAGCGAAAATTTAGTGTTCTACAGTATTGAAATTATACCCAAACATTTTGACACTTTTTTTCCACTGAGAAGCAGAATGGCATCTTTATCAACTTGATTGCTAATTGAACTATACAAAAGAATACAAACTTAACCTTACTTTTTCCCCACAGTGTTCAAAAGAATTCCTCTACTGGAGAACTCCATATCGTCTCCTCTATTTTCAAAGTAACTGCTTTGGTGAGTTGTTTATTATAGAAATGAATTAATCTTGATTATTGTTTTTCACAGGATGCAACAGGAGTGATCTATCCCTCTGATTCAGATCATCTCCAGAATTTTGCATATTTGATCGTTCATCCACTGAAGCGAAATGTCTATGTTCTTTACCATTCATTTGGAGCATCTTTCTGAAAGACCTGATGTTTGACGAGTGATTAATATTATCCATCATTCATTTTGGCGAATAACAGGTTGCAGCAACTGACGATGTGACAATTGCATGTAGTCATATATGTTAATACATTAAATGTTTTTCACCAAAGTATTATTTATAATCATCATTTAGGCCATGGTTGTTTACTTTGTCCAAATCCACCTGGATCTAAATCCACCTGTATGTAAGCACACTCGCATGATTCATTTTGTGATAATTCCATCAGGTTTTTTCTGTAAGACAGAAGTATGAGTGAACAGAGAAGGTAATAATGGCAAAAGAAAATTACCAGCTACTGAACCGTAAGAGTAAACATTCCAAACAATTGTGGGCCAAAATGTGCAAGTGTACTGTTTTGAACATGCATCGACACACCCCAAATCAAAGTCATAACGCACTTGAGTGCATTATGATCTGATATTGACCATTGATACGAGTACAATTAGATTTACTAGTATGCAGGAAATTGGTGTTTTACGGCACACTAACACTAACGCCATACTTTACTAGTATGCATGTAGATGTGATTAAAGTAATGTATATACTATATGCATGATGAATGCCCAGATATTACGTGTACAGAACTACATTGCATCAGAATAATCAGATACAAATTGATTTTGCCTCAGAAGGAAAGAAAGTCAGCTTAAATGCATATAATACTTCTGACCAATAAGCGTTTTATACAAGCAATGACTGAGTCTAATATACTTCTCACTTCTATCAGCAACAATCTCATAATTTTTTAATTTTTCTTACCTGTAAACTGGTTCAGAAACTTTTCTCCCTCTTCTTCTTTTATAAATAAAAATGACAAAAGAAATGAGTCACACAATACATTTATTCACAATGGATGAATCAGAATGATGAAACGATGAGTAAAAATCTAGGACCAGAATGAGGCCGGAAATGCTGCCAGTAAAGAAGCCTCGTCTTAAGCCCTCACTTGACGTACTTGGTCATGAATTTACGATGGAAATCAGAACGAAGAGTGTCATTGATGAACCTTTTCTCTTTTCGGTCAGTTTCTCCACGAGAACAATTCTTGAAGACGACATCATCATCCCATCTGACGAGAGAATGATAATTAGATCATATAACTTGAATGCTATGAGCAGCAAACCTGCGCTTCACTTTGAAGTCTGTTTTCTCCTGGGCGGCGATCAGCGGATTTCCCTTGATGATGTTCTCCGTGCGGATTCGCTCCTCTTCCACCTTCTTCTCAGCTTCTTTCTTTGCTTCTTCCTGTGCTCTTTCGCGTTTTATCTTCTGTAGCTCAGCGAGCAACTCAGCTGTGTCATCCTCCTCCTCCTCCTCTTCCGAATCGTCGTCGTCATCCTGTAAAACAAAGCACTCACACTCGTAAGATTCAAAGCGAGAGGTCATCCGCACTTGAAATCATTGGACAACATGAAATATTGACATGGATGTAATCATAGGTTCATAATGCATCTCCGATTTGATAAGAGATTAGATTAGAAAGTTGAAAGTGCCTTCAAGAAAATTCTGCTCATGAGTCCTCATTTAATGACGAGAAACACACGAAGTAGAATTCGAATGTAGCCCAAGTGACTATCAAAAAGACACTCACATTATCAACAGGATCATCAGCATCAAGATTGGCCGCTGGTATCTGCTCTATCCTTGGCCGTTTACTGCTGCTCGAATCTACAATGAAACAATGAGAATATCTTCAAAAACAAAACAAACTCTTACCTCGTCCACTTCTGTCTGAGCGCTTGTCACGCACAGCCCTTTCCCTGTCCTCCAGATCTTTGCGGAAGTCTCGGCCACGCACCTCATGAGCAGCGTTCTGTCCTTCTTGCCTGAATCAGGGACACAGGGATGAAGCAGGGGGAACCGGCATAGAGGTGCGCTTACCTGTACTTGATTTTGGTATGAGAAGGGAGATCTCTCGCTGAGTACTGTTTCGAGAGGGCGCTCAGATCACCCTCCCCTTTGCCGGTTCCTCCCCGGGCGGGTTCAAACGTTGGCCTTGCAGCTGTTGTCATGGCTCAGCTGCAGATTGTGAAAATTTTGTTCTGATTATGAAAATGTCAAAATTGTCAATCGAATGAATTCAAGTTCATCAGAGGTCTGGATAGAAGAAGGTGATGACAAATTTTACTGTTCCCGATTGAATGATCTAATCCAAGAACTTCAAGAAGCGACCATAACATTTTCGATCAATATAAACACCGTAAAATGGGAGACTGGCCCTTAGCCACCTGATATGTCTACCAATTATAGTACTAAGCCCGCTTAGATAATAATTCTTTATATCAATCAATATATTAAAAGTCGAGTTCCAACAATTTAAGAGTTGATATCTTTGGATACCGTGCTGGTGCATTGCACAGGGTCATCCCATAACTCCTTAGGTCATTGAAGGCTAAGAATAACTACTCAATAAGTATAACCCTGAGAACGAACGCGTGTCCTTAACTAATGCAATTGAATACAAAATTTTAAAAATTAAAAAAGAGATTCTCCCATAAAATGTAGGAAACCACTAGCAGCTTATAGCTCTTCATAGTTATTTCACGTGTGGAATCTGAACACTATACTCGCTATCTACAGTGACCAACTCTAAAAGTCAAAAAAATATATTTTAAATGATTTTTACCCTAATCATCTTTGATCTAATCAGTAAATCACCACTAATGCCCGGATATCCGTCTGCTAAGTAAGCTTTATGACATGCATATATAGTTATGAGGTACTTTGGCTGTCTTTCATTCTTATACTAGCAAGCTAATTAGCACAGATAAATCGGGCGAGGTCTGCGTACCTCGCCCGACGGTAAACCACTACTTTTGCCATATACTGACTGCGAGACTCCACACTACCTTAGCGCGGGAAAATTGGATGGATTACTTTGCACTGGGCAGGTGCAGTGCTCTGGTTTATTTATAACACGTGGAGAGCAGTTCATGTGACACAACAATCGGAAAGCGGGGAGAACCAAATTACAGACGTAACTTTTTTTCGGTGCGCATCCATTTTACGTTAATTATGGGGCTGGTTTCAGACGCAATTTAGTACCAGGCTCTACCTTACATGGCTCTGCAGCGCCTGGGTCCTTCATAAATCTCATTACAAGCATAGAATTCTAGAAATTGTGAATTGTAAAACTGGGCTTGAATGCGTTTACCGTACAGCGGGAACCCTCGGTCTCGCTGTAGTATGTGAGCTACTCGATAATATGAGATTTGGGGGTCCGGATTAATTCAGCAAATGAACCATTCCAGTGACATGATGGGGTTTTAAGGCTCCACCCAAACCATTCGGATGATATGGGCGCCAGAACAAAAGGCCCGGAAGCAGGGTTTCTCCCTACTCTTATTGATAAATCTCAAGGGTTCTTTATCCTGAATACCACCATAGACAGTAGTACACAGCGCACGGCCTTGTTACGCAGTTGGGCAGCACTACAGAGTCACCGAAGAATTATAATATAAATATAACAAATTACAATTACAATTCACAATCATAACGCCTGTGGCCTCATCGGGTCTCGAACCCGGGACCTCGGCCCCCACGGTCGGCATAGGATTGCAGTCAGCCGGTCTAAGACTCTAGTCTAAGTCTATTGTCTAACCGACTTGAAGCAAGTTGAGGTTGAGCTATTCGCCTAATTCGGTGTCCCTTAAGCCCACAAGTGTGCCTGAAATATCCGTTTGCATAAATGCACTACATTACAGGCACATATCGGATCCATTTAGAGCCATAGCGCGTGCTCGTTGAGAGCCATTGCAAGCATTGCACACATAGGAATACACTCAATAGAACCGTTATATAATTAGTTTAAACATTGCACCTCTTACGAACGATTTATCCGAGCGATCGAGGCTACAAATAAGAATATGCGATTTTTTTTTCGAAAGGATGACGCTTCGGCTAATTCGCCATTTTGTGTTTATATCACATGATCACGTCATGTGACTTCTTCAACAACAATAAGACGTGGTCGCACATGTGTCTGTTTATCAATAATAAAATACGTTCGCAAGCACATTAAATCGTTGTCACCAGAGTTTAATGTTAACTTTAAAGGTAACGATGAGAGAGAAGCCAATTCAGCGCTATGTTATCTGCCTGTCGCCGATTGTGAAGTTGATGACGGCAAAAACGTAGGAAAACCTGCAGCATGTTCAGCTTCGCCCAGAATCATAACGGTCATAATGTATACGACATCTTTGGGCATAACGTTAGGTGCCCAGGAAACATGCTATTGTTTACATCTTCTGCGCATGCTCACAACACCGGAAACTCACAACCCGAGCGCTCTCGACAGGCGATGTTATTATTGCCAACTTTATTGTGTTTTAAGTAACTTGAACTCTTGTTACATCATCAGGTATTGGTAACACATAAGTTATACCCATTTCGGCCATCTCGGGTCATTCAATTCGACGATCTCCTCTCAATAATAAACCACAATGTGCGCTATTGGGGCGACAATGCCAAACTGTAACTGATAATCAGATCAGTTACACTTGTGGAATTAGGTGTCCCTCGGTCAGTCGGTGACCGTGACTGCGTGAGTAGAACTGATCGCAGGCACTCCAGCAACCAATACTCTGTTTTAAGAAATATTAGCCGTAATAAGATATATGGAAAGTTATGATTGCATAATATGATCACTATCACCACACAAACAGAGCATAAACAGATAAAACGCACTTTTCCTGTATTTTTTGAGTGAGCCAAAGAAACCGGAAATGACTATATACTCTCGAAGCAAGAGCCTTCGTTGTTCTCTCTTTTTCCACATTGAACGAGCTACTATCATTTAACTAACTATGTGACTACATAAAACATTGATATGAAAAAAATTTGAAATAATTTTTTTCTTGAAATAGTAAGCTATTTACCAGTATTACTATAATACGCTTACCATCATATTCTACCAATGGCGAGCGTGCTTACGAGAGTATAACACCAACTTTGACAGCTGAAAGCAGAGGCTGAGCGCTGCAACTTGGCTGTTCGCTTTGCGTCCTCCTCCGAGATGGAGCTGTCCAGCGCGGTTTTGATGCTTTTTGGATACTTTACCCTATGTGAAGCCAACTTCAACTTGTTCATGAATGAAACTGAGGCTAGAAGATTACTTGGTAAGCATTTTATTTTCGACCATTGGCATTGTGTATCTTTTCACGCTTTGCTGTTATGAAGTTACTTGTGTCAGATGTGAGCTCTGTTTTCATGTTGCCGTGTGCTAGATCAGTGCCTGGCCTCTGCTCGCTAGCCTTTGAAGTCAAGAGTTGAAAGCTCAGCTCGCCGCTGACCGCGATCTTTCTTCGAGTTTGTAGATTAACTACCAGCAACTCTCCAATCTTTCATGCGTATACGGTATTGTTAAAAGTTAACAGCAGTGTATGCTTAATAATATTATAATATACCGATCAACCTAATACTAGTAATGGCCTAAACGTAGGCTACACTTCGGACATACTACATAGTCATCGGTCATGAAAATATAATGATCAATGTTTAGAATATTACAGATTATAATAATAATTTAATATCAGGACCAGAAATTAAACAAGTAAATATCGTTGATATAATATACCTACTTTATTAGCTTTGATCTGTTTATTAGGAATCTTGATTTCCTCAATAATTGTTGAACGTGTAATCAATTACGCATATATGAAGTGTTCAATTCAATTCACATATATTTCATATGAACTTTGTTATTGGCCAGGTATATTTCTTTTTCTGTTTTCTCTGTTGCAGTTAAAATGAGAATCTGAATAATAATTAATATATACAAGTCTGCTATGTAGCCCACATATTACCACATACCCTGGTTCTAGTAGAATATATAAGTGAATATTCCTAGTATGAGGTGTAAAAGGTGATAATTAATAATATTGTGATTTATGAATTATCTCAAAGATACATGTAGGCCTATTTACTTACGTTTGCTATACATTTATTATCAGTTACATTGCATGCACTCGTGCAGTCAAACACTATTTGATAGTGACATCAATTAAGGCGAAACAGACTTGATTATATACGTGTAAATTTCAATATACAGATTGAGATCAGAATTAATTCATGCATTCACTAATTTAAAAATACATTCTACACGATGCAGTCATTCCATTAGCCCCATGCATCCAGGCTTCAGGCACAATTTATGATTTGGAGCCATTGGAACTTGAAGAATACTAAATTACTTTGAATATTCATGCAAATAGTGTTTCCATTGAAGTTTTTGAAGCCAAACACGGTTCGCTGCCCGGGGCATTCCTGACAACGCATCTCTCGTTCACGATGCGAAACTTCAAAAGTCTCCCATCACTGATCCCGTATCTCGTTTCTCGGATTTTATCCATCTCTGGCAGGTGCTTTAGAAAATTAGCGCTAATCTCTTCTTATGCGTGTGACATTTATACTTTTAGAGAACAAGACCTGGAGTAGAATATGATTCAAGAAATCAATTTGGCTCTTCAGAGTCTATGTGACCTTATTAAAGTTATTAGAGTATAATAGATTGTTTTATAATTATTTATTTTCAAGCATCAGATAGTGTTTAGACTTAAGAGAATCTTTGTGTTAGGTTTTTATTCTTTACAAAATATAGATTTATTATCATTTCAATGTTCTCATCATTATTAACATGAATCTAATGTTCATTTCGCATAACATCTCAAAGCAGAGCACTGATAACAATTTGCGCTGCATGCTACATCGTTGTCATGGCAATGCATTCGCTGACTCTAGTAATTGTGTCATCTGGGGTCAGGGTTCAGCCCTATCCATCTCTCCGTGGCTTTTTTGTGGTGGTTTTTGTAGCGTTCTCCGGGGAGAGCACATCTCACGCTCCAAAGGACGTATTTGACGCTCGGCCGTCTTCCTCTTGAGTGATGCATGGCGCTCATATCTCGAACCATCGCTTCTTCTCGCTGCTTCCATCAATTTGTTCTCTTGATACATCTGTAAAATTCATCGTGTAATTTTTTATTCAGATCCGCCAACTGATAGAAATCACCATTAACAGTGCACAGTTACTATAAAAATAATCCATATTAAGTTAAGTATATGGAATTCATGAGTATTGGTGTGTTAAGCATAAAAAGTCTTATCAGATGCTCAGTGGGTCAGCCGCTCAATGAGTGACGTTATTTTTAAGCGAGTATAATTGACATTATTGGCGTTCAAGCGCTGTTGCATGAGAATTGTGTGAGCCTGAGAAGGGCGTTTTAATTGGCATATCCCGCCGCTCTCTCTTCACATCAATGCAATCGATCTTTTGTGACATTTCGCTTCAGGTGTTGTCTCTCCTTAATTAACCTTGACCCTTCTGGCGTGACCTTTGGCTCCTGCTCATCTCGCTCCAGGGTCCTCTCCATCGAGGTGTCCACTCTGGCTACGGGCGGAGATAATCCCTCTTGTAATTCGCCGCCATAAATATGTCTTATTAAAATCTGAGCGCGATTTTCTGTCGTATGAAAGGAGCGCATTCAGATTGCTTAGCAATGCGGTGTTGAAGCCTGAATTCTGATTCTTGATGCATTCAGTTCATTATTCGAGAGGAAACGCTGAAAAGGGCAGTCGACGCTGCAGAGTGCGAATTGCGTGTCATGATTTCTCAAGCCTTCTTAACCCCAAGCACCCTCTTAAATAATACTTCACATACAGCAGAAGTAATTCTGTGGGATATGTTTTTCTTCCTTCTCTGTATTTATGCTATTATCACAGCAAAATGTTGGATGCCAGCCAGAATAAGCTGAAAAATAGCGTGATATTACCGGACGTTGGTCAAATGATTATTTCGCATTATAATTGAGGATTTTTTGGAAAATACCATTGTCATAACTCTTGAGGCTCGAGGGTGTTTTGCCAGTAAGTGTGGTAAATTGCGAAAAATTCGTAATTACACGCTTTCTAAGAGCTCAAGACCTCGGTCCTGACAACATGATTCCATGCATGACGTCATGTCGTTTCTATGGTTACGCATCCAATGACAAGTAGTGCGGATCAACCCCGTGCAGTAATGGTTACAAATATACTTTTCTTTTCTTTTTTGGTCGCCGGTGCAGATTTAACTGCGGCGTGAAATGATCGGAATCATTCGGCGATGTTCGTCTGATTCCGAACATTTGGCTGAGCAGATATTTCTGATCTTTTTATGAAAGCAATCACTCATGTCGTCTTTATGGTTCATTAAATCTCTTCTGTTTATTTCTCCTGCAATCTGTCTCTGCAACGTGAACCCCTGTGCTTGCCGTTTGCCCCATCCCACCCCCTTCCCTTCACCCCTCCATCAGGTATATGAATGCTTGCCTCCCTTATTTAGAGAGATAATTGTATTATATTTTTACTTGTAATATCAATTTTTTTAGATGTGTTTTAAGCACATTATTGCTAAAATCATTGTTTATAATTGTATCGAAAGCTTTCATCGCGTCGTATTATGAGTGCCATCGCACTGTATACACGAGTTGGTTTGTCTCAAACACCGCGTACTATGCCCGAGCTGATACTATAGTACTCATTCAGTATTCGCATAGTATATTTAACAACGTGAATATACTTTGAAGTTTTCAAAACGTCTTCCAATATTTTTAGAGCGGCCAAAAAATGGCCCGGATTCAATATTTACTTGGACAGAGTGCAAACCTTCATTTTGTAAACCTCTCAAATTGATGCATCTTTGTTGACTCAGTCATATTGACTTAAACTTAAAACTGAGTATTTGAATCCCAAAAGATGAATGATATTTGAAGCGATTTTCTTCTCCAAATTTTGAAATCAAATTCCCTGTTGAATTGCGATCTCTCAACTTGATAGATCTCCGAGCGCAAAGCATTCTGTAAGTTCAATCACCGTCAACAATTGTCGCATCTTATCTGAATCAGTGGCCCCCCTGATGGGTCAATGTCTTTGAAGGGGCGACATCCGAGAAGGGCTTTTAAAGCCCCACGTCTCCCCGTCTGGCCCTCGGCACGGGCCCCGTACAGGGCGGCAACCATTTGTTTTCATCTGAGCGCAATTCTGTATTGTCTTCTCTGCTTTTGATGTCTCTGTCGCAACAGTTTCACTCTTCATGTCTGCTCTCTTGTCTTTGAAGTCTCTTGCAGCTGGCGAAGCACTTCTTTTCTTGTGTAAATAGCAAATGGACGCTCCATTGCGAACACTGATCTATTGCTGGCTAATGGTTGTGATTATGACGTAACCGACGACTGTTAGCGATTGTGTTTTTTCATGGGTATAGCTGATGTATGAGTTCTGTTGACATTTGACATTGCAAAAGTTATAAATCGTCGACTAGCATAATTATAATGCAGGTGTACTAGAATAACATAATTATCCATTCATGTATTTGTAATAGAAGACTCATCTGTTAAATCGTCTCGATTCGTAAATACACGTATTCTGATTGCATCTCTGGAATGATTACTTTGACTATAAATCCATTGTAAGCTTCTTGCATAGATTTTCTTATTTGATTCCATTCACTCAATGTTTAAATGGATTCCTTTCATTAAATCGTCGACTGATTTGCGTGTTGAGAGCCCAGTCGGCTGTTCGTATGTGACACTGGCGACACTTGATCCCGTGCTGCATGCTCTTGCTCAGGTGTGCTACATCTGTGCGCATGCGCTGTAGCAGCCCCGTCTCTCTCTTTTGGCTAATTCCGTGTTACGTAACGAGCAGCTTTCACGCACTGCCACCTCCACGAATATATAATAACCTCTTAACGAGCTCCCGGTTACCAATAAGTGCCTCGGTTATGCAATCGGTACAAATGCGCTATTGAATGTCGTCGGCATGGCAACCCCACGATTCTGCGCAGTGACGCTCTTCGCGGGGGGTCTATCAAACAATAGGTTACATCTCAACACGGGGCGTGTCCGTGGGCGTGTCATCGCGCATCCCCTTGCCGTTGCCTAATGATGCATCCTTACAGCTGTCTATTCCTAATTCAATTACACGACTTGTGCAACTCGGATTGACTCCCGTAGCGTCCGTAATGCGATTTACGCACATGTCTCGCGCTGATGTAAACGCGCTTTTAGCTGGGCGCGAAAAAGCCTCGCCAGACGGCAGTGTTTGCCGTTTAACCGCGCATGTGATCGAATCTTGAGTTCTTCTTTTATCATTCCTTTTGTAAGTGGAATTGCTAACTTGATTTGCGACTGATCCCCCGCTTTGCTGTGCGCGAGAATTAAAACAACTTTCTCTTTGATCGCTGTTGGCAACAGTAAACAATGTTCTCGTGGGAGATGCGCTGCGCATTTCATTATGGTTATATGCACGCGCGATGTAATCTCCAGGGGCCGATTCGTAAGCATTCGGTGCCCTGTAATATGGACTCCTGTGAATTATTACGTGTAAGTCTCGACCTGCGACTCCGAACCTCAAATACATTTCACAATCACAACTCCTCTCCTGTGCTATGTAAATCAGTGTGCTCGTTCTCGCAGAGGATATCTTGTGAGAATCAATGCAAATCTTCATCTGATGCCAACGACGAAATCATCGTATGATGACGCAGTGGAATTTCTGTCTTGTGATGTCATGTTTTCAACACTGTAATTTATTTGTAAAACCTCACAAAGCGTTGCTATATTTACCTAGCTGTTGCGTCGGTATTTAGTTACTTTCTCAGGTTAATATAATTATACACCATATTCAACCCTCTCGAGTCTAGACTTTTTGTTAGACCGAATCCAGTTTGCCTAGCCTTTTTTTTTTTTTTTTTTTTTTTTTTTTTTAACTTGGTAAATTCAACAAGTGCGTGCTATAGGCAGTATAATAGAGCCAGCACTTGATCCAATTATCGCACAACTTGCATGCACTTGTTGGCTGAATAACATCTCTGTTCGCACTCCTCGGGGCCAGTCGATCGGCGTAACAGCAGATGCACAGACACGTACGTCCCTCGCTCTTCTGGATTCAGAATGAAGCCCTTTGTCCGTAGAGCTGCATTGCCCGCGGTTCTATTGGAATTCCTGAATTGTAATATACCAAGTCCGTGCTTCGATTTCGCAATTCGTTACAATTAATGTGCCCACGTGACCTCCCGACGCCTCACTCTGCAATATCTTCCGCGCAGATGAGTGTCGATATTTTTTCGTGCATGGGCATTGCTGGCATTTTTAATTGTGCTGAGTCAGCCCGTTTTATGACCATCTTGCATGCATGGCTCCTTCGCTGGCGAATGGCCGCCTTTTTTCTTGGATTTGCAGAGAACAAAAGCCGCTATAACACCCCGCACAGACGCCGCACCGTCTGCTGATCCCGTATCCTCATGCCTAAAAACAATCATCAAATATTCAATCTTTATTCTTTATAGGATGGCGTGGGGTTGATGGGAATTCTCCCTGTGCATGAGCTATATGTGTCGCTGCTGGCGATGTAAAACCCATTGCTATTCAAGGGTCCGCGGGTTATGTGTCGGCAACGCCATATAACGCGTTGACGATGCCGTAAACCCCGAATACCGAGCGACTAACGAGGCTGAACCCTGAAAACGCAGCAGTCCGTGGTTTCCGGTATGAAATGAACAAACGCGGCGATAAAACAAGACTCGATTTGGGAGATGCCGCTCCATCTTCATGCGGACAAACCCGGAACGTGTGAGAGGGAATTTCCACTTAATAGCTTCATCACGGTATACCCATCTGACTCGTCGGTCACTCGTCAGCCGGACATGCTGGCCCAATGCACTCCCGGGCCGATCGATGACCTGGGCAAATGGCGCGCAAAAATGCATCGACCCCTCCGGGCGGCGGAATTGCGCTCTCGGCTGAATGCATTATCACAAGGAGTCAATTAGAGCCATCTATATTTATCGACACCAGCTCCTCTCGAAATGCTGCATGTCGAATGTTCTGGGGCGACCATTGTCTTTGCCTGTGCCACCGAAAGACTTGTTTCCGCCTTCAAGTGCATGGCATCTCTGTTAAGGTCTGTAACGCTGCTGCCATGCAGTCTGCATCTGTATTCTGACTATATATAAGTTATATGTATAAGAATCTAAAGTTGCCTCGTTGATGTCACATGTGATTTTGCATGGAGTATGCAATCCGTGCATGTTGAGATCTCTCCTGCGGCGTAGTCTGTGCAATGCACCGCCGCGTGTGCAGGCTGCTGGCTATTTGCATTCACAACAGATTCACGCTGCTGCAAGCATGCCCCTACCTCTGATCAGGGCACGTAAACACCTCGAACGCCTGTCTCCGTTGAGCTGCATCAACACGCCTCTAATCCAACACACTTACCTCGTGTCCTACATGCGGGCCAATCACCTTAAAACTCACACACTATATATAGCTGTATTGCGATTTAAATACACGTGTATTTAATTACAATTATGCTTTGATGTGTGGGAAAATACTCGACGTATACCATGCTTTTGGCGGCTCATTAGCTTTTACAACCCATTCATTTGTCGTGATAACTTTGTTGAGGTATTGTGCCATTTGGTCGCATAACTAACTAATTGGTCTTAATAGACATAAACTTATTAAATATTAGATTGTCCTGATTTTTCTGCTGTGGGATTCTTGCAGCCTGTCAGATTTTGCCGGTCGTCATCGTAGGCGTTATGATTTGTGGGCGTCGGTGTATACAGCACAATGACGACCCATGTGGTCAATTGTTCAATGTTGGTTCTCTGATTAATTCTCCTCGCTTCAGTTGTCCCGTGTCGCCACATGCATTCATTACCCAACAGCCGTTTCGCTGCCACCATTTCCACACAATTGCAATTTTTTTTCTCGCGTCCTGATTGTGCATGAATGACATTAAACGTCGCTCTCTGAATCAGTTAATGTGACGACCCGTTGCCAAGCACGCTATCCGCCATTGTAGCGCAGAACTCGCGCTTCCTTTTAATTGGAAAAGTGGGAAGCAGCAGCGACAGTCTCCCTTCGCTTTGTCTGTGCTCTGTATACCTGAGACGGGAGGCTTCGTCCTTCCCTATTGTGCCCGGGGAAGCCTCGATAATGCATCCATTGTCGGCGGAATCCCTGTGCCCGCTGTGACTGCTGATCACTGCATGCAAGAAGCGAAGGTCTTCTTCTCCTGGTGCGGATTACCGTGTCTTATAGAACTCCTCTGCGAACCGTCTTGAACTCAAATTGACTTCCTTGCACTTCCAGGGAGTCGCGATTCATTCAGCTCACAAAACAAAATTACCATTCCCGAGTGGCATGGACTCGCTATTTGTGCAGCTTCTTGGCTAATATGCACATGCCGACATGGTGTATACCAATTTGAGCCAATTCTGACAACTGAAAACTCATTACTGAACATGATAATGCATGTCAATACTTTTCTACAGAGAATCAAATGGTTTCGAATTTGTTGCTGAGTCATTCGTTCCCCTTTTGCCCGCCTTTTGTGTCGCAGAATGCAACATTGATTTCTGCGTTCATTCGGCAAAAGCAACAGTAAACAAGCGACTGTCAATCATCCGTGCTGTCTGAATAATGAATGCTCCCTGTATGCATGTTGCATCTTGTTTATCTATTGATATCTATGCGCTTCCGCTTGTCTCCCTCTGACAGGTCAATTAATATCGCATTATTTCCTCATTTCCTCTGAGAATTCTAATCTTATTTTGTACTTGTACACGAGTGGTGCATGTAAATGACATTTACACAGCGCAGGCATGAATTAAACATATTACATGTATGCAGTCGGAAATTATTATGATAGGTCAATGCAATGCATGATTTTTTTTTTGATTTTTTTTTTTTTTTTTTCTTCTCTTCAATTAATAGTCAACAATAGTTTTCGCCAGCGACAAGGCATCAGGAACAATCAAGATGCTCGGCTTTCTGGAATTTGTCGAATTCAGGCCGAAGCCAGTTCCCTTAGTCTCACTTTATCTCTATATATAGTCTTTGTTTGTCCAGGTAATTGCATTCCATGATTTCCATCATTAAATATAAATGCCAATGCACGAATTTCTAAACCGGACTCAATTTGCGTGGCGTAGTTAGTGCTCGCAATATTGAAATCTCGGTAATCACGTGACCTCATCTGAATTCCGGCGGAATCAGCCGACGTCTGCTGCTCCCGATTACCTCCCTTCCATAAATCACAGGAGTGCGTGGCAGACGCCGAGGCGCGTATAAAACTCCTTCTTCTCCCGGGGACGACGTCGCCACGCCCCGTCCTCCCCCACCCCTCCTAACTCCCCTTCTAACTCCCGTAGCGCATCCTCCATTGTACCGCCAGCTCACAATACTTCGGTTATTACAGCTCTGGCGCCACTCATAACTCCTATTGAAATGCGCTATGATAACATCATGCTGCAATTTCAATCAATTCTGCTCCATCCAGCGTGTCCATTCATACGTGTTGAGTAATGCATAATTCCACATACGATTTATTCGACATTTTGCATTGAGCAATACTAGTATTCAATTGGCAACCGTTTGCTGATTCCATTATTGTCACTCAGCTGTGTATGCATGCATGTATACATCTGTTTTCTAATCTGTCTCTTTTCATGATTCTCGACGCGTTGGTTATCGCATCAAAAGATTTATTATGGATTAGTATTATTATTATTTTAATACGCATGTATTTATTATATACATGCCTATTATTGTTGATATTTTTCATAGTTTTGCCATTATATACATAATATATGGCATGGGCTTGTTGACAGTAATTTCGCCGACCACCCGTGCCATTACAAAAGAAACATTCTCACAAAATAATATTGTTGCTCAGTGCAGGTGCATTTTGTACACAAGTGTCTCCGTTGATTGTTCGCACCTGCCAATCAGCGCACCTTCATCGCTGATCGCTAGGTCAGACGCACATCAATCGGAAATTCATCCTCGGAATGATTCGCTGAGGCATGTCCGCATCGCCCTGCAGTCTTCAGGTATCGCATTCCTCGCACCACCCATTGTTGCCCAGTCGGCACCTGTCACAACTGCCTCATTAATCGCCAACCAGGTGGGCAGAGCTCTCCGGGGAGGTCCGCCTCATCTCCCAGCGGAACGAGGCGTCGTGGCTGCCGATGCTCCCCGGGCGCATCCCCGGTGATCGATCTGGAAAGGCAAGAGAAGGTTATCTCTGCGGTGCAAGCCACTCCCAGGGGTTCTGTGTGTGCATGGGAAAGTGTATACACCACCCCTGTGGGTAGCACGAGGGTCGAAACAATGATACTTAAGACTTCTTCACTTGTTCATTCGCGTCACGTTTTAGCGTCGAAGGGTTCAGTTCAGAGTACCGTAATCGCTCCTTCGCAGACCCTCTTCAAGTTCTCGCCCTCTTCGAGAGCACGCCACTCGAAGGGGCTTCACCGGTCGAGCAAAGAGGCTTCAGTCCACAGTGGACCTGTCACTCGACGACGGAATCGAATTTCGCTGCGTTCTCATTATCAGTGTCGACGATAGCTTCATTTCGACGCGCTCCGGAGCGTGGAAATACCTTCTGACAGTTCGGGTTTTATCTCTCGGGCGCTGACGCTAACTCGGCTCGAAAGCCCAAACGCACCGGGTTAATGCGCCATGATGCGAGATGGCATGCCTCGCAGAGCAAGATCTGCTCGTCTTAGAGGCTTGAGATGAATTCCTCTGATGACCATCCATGCTGACCGATCTGCATGAGGCTCTCAGCCGCCGTCACCAATGACCCCTTGGGTCAGCCAAGAGTGGCGTCGCCAGTTTGACCTCTTAACCTCAATTGGCTGGAAATCGGAAATGGCCGCCGGTTATCCGGGCTCAAATAATACAATCAAAAGCAAGGGGCACAGGGCCAATGGTAGCCCCCGCGGTGCCCGTATTGTGTATTAAAATAATAACGCTTTTTTTCCCTCAACTCCTCTGTTCCTTCGTCGGCGCCTTACTCTGCCTTTGGAGGGATTTTCTTCCGATGAAGTTTTTTTAGTGTGTGTCGCCTGAGGGTAGCGTCAAATTAGCGGGGGAGGTTTACCAAGTGACACACTATCTCCAAATGGTTAAATACATGCATATCGCAGTGTTTTTTATGCTGTCTGCCTTTTGGCTACAAATCACCGTGATAGCATCTTCAAGTCGTAAATATACCGCCTTGGTTTTTAACTCTGATTTGAGGCTACCTCATATTTCTGCTGTAGTAAGCATCACCTGCGAGGCGTGCATGAAAGCCAGCATCATGCATCATTCCCTTTGATCTTTCATTTCGCCGATCTCTGCAATCTCTGTGATCCTCTAATTGGGAGATCCTGTGTGTGTCTGTTTGACAGTTTCGTGTCTGTCATTGGCTTTATTTGGGCTTATTACATGCGTCGCTGATAACTTATCGACAACTTGAGCTGTCAGAATGCGAGGCCAATTTCGAGATGCAAGCAATCCACGCTGCATGGCAGGGAGGGTCGTTGCATGCATTCATTTGCAGAACGATTTTTCTGTATCATTTGACCTCCCGAGATGATTGCATCCGCCCCTGGATAGCATCTCCCAGATTAACTCCTCGCTTTCTACGCTGCACGAAATCGTCTCGTGTTTGCAGACCAGGAGAAGAAAAATAATCATCTCTGTGGTTCGTCATGCTTCCAATAATCACTCAGTACAATCACATGCAGCAATCGCTGTAAGTCTTTAACAAAACGAAAGCCACCACTTGTGCACAGAACCAAGCGCACACTGATGGATCCCTCTGCATATGCGTGCCATGCCTGGAATCCTGGTTATTAAAGACCTCCGGATCCTTATATCCTCCTCCTCTGGTGACTCACATAAAGTGTCTCGATGTGTCGAAGCAATTTAGCGCGGGGACTCTGTTTGATCCCTACCGCTAGGCATTTTGTGTATCGCAATGGCGTCGGCGGCCTCTTCGATTCAATTAGCCTTTCTCGCACCAAACATTTCGCTGTTCTTCAAACGAACTTGATTCGCTTTCAGTCTCGTGAATGGTCCATCAGGACGGCCAGTCTTTTTCTCGCTTCAGTCGATATTTATTCAGAATTCTCCTCTGGGATTTCTTAGTGACATTTTATTGATTGTGAATGACTTGTTTACAGACATCCTTATACGAAGCGCCGTCGTTCTTAGCGTCACCCTCGCTGGACGCAGGTCAATCAATGGCTAGTCTTGACCATCCCTCTGAGCCAATTTTCCTGCGCAGACGTTAGTTGGGCAGTTAAATGAACCCCAATCTTCCAGTTTGTTTGGGGAATCATAAAACCCTGTGCGTGGGACATGTCAGTTTGTGTTTGCACTCCGTCGAAAGGGGTTTTTATGAGGCGCTTTCTCGACCCAAGTTACGGCAGCGCTCATATGTCATTGGCTGTCAAGCAAATTGATGGCAAGCGTCGATTTTAGCGCTTGACCATCACTTGCTGTTCAATTAACTCCGCTTGAATGATGGATCGTCCATAAATGAATTGCGTGGATGATGTGGAAGAATAGGAAATTGATTCTCAGCCCCAACCTTGCTTGTCAGAACCTTGAGGAATCGCGGCATAAACATCTCGTAACAAGATACATGTCAACAGAGCGCTGACATTGCTTAACCATGCTGTCATGCCAGCTGTCAACATGAAGACCTGCTTCTCTCTTGTATGTTGTGAACTTGCGTTCTGTAATAGATTCCAAATGGACGCTAATAGGGTCTCGTGTTATGTTCCCCTCATTTATCGCTCTTTTATGACATGGAGTGATTTCCAGCAACCAGAATAATATAGAATGCTGGGTCTATTGCGTAACAATATGATTGGGAAACGCAGTCATGTCTCTTGCCAGATTATTAGTCAAGCTGTAATATACATTGCATGTAAATGTACTAATTGAAGTCAGTACAGAAATGTGTACATTTTTACTAGTATAGAGATGCAAATGTACACTTTTCTGTGTTGACTACACAGCTCACTATCCAATGTATTACATGATAGTGAGACGTTTTCATATTATTATCAGCTAACTACATGTATATATATAATATGTTAAAGCTCATTTCTTTTGAGAACTGTTGAGATTATATTGGTCAGGCGAGAAAAAAAAGTTCAGAATAAACTTTTTGAGATAGAAGGCAGATCGTGGGGGGTCTGTTTAGATGGAGATGTCTCTGAATAGATGTGTGACAAAACTCCTTAAAATGAAGAAGAGAAAAATCCGCGAATGATGTGCTTCAAGTGCGTGTGTGTATCTTTAGGCGAACCCTTCGTGAAAGACTCTTTTACATATATCCTTGATGTGTAAAAGAGTAAAGTATATTATGTGTGAATGAGTTGATCGAGGTACTTTTTTTTCGCACTATTCTTTTGATGCTACTCAATATGAAAACTATATTTTACTTTCAACTTTGGATTCCTGATGCCATCTTTCACACTGAGGCATTCCTTCGTGCTGCAACCAGAGTTTTTTTAACTGTCGTATACGTCGTGTATATGCACTTTACCCAAGTATTTACAAATCGTTAGTGATTATTCCACTCTTCTGCATGCAACTTCTGCCATATGGCGCTATCAGGGCACCAATTGCCATAGTAAACACAAGCGTCTCCACCATTCCGCAACGCATAGCACTTAACCTCCTCCTCTCAGAGATACAAATCGTTGCTGGAGTTTTTCTTCTTCAGCGCTGATCTCCGGTCGAATGGACGCGCATATGCAACCTGCGGAGAGCTCCATCTGCTTCCTATCTCCAGGATCTCCTTTCCCTTTTCTTCATCTGGATCTGAGATTCCGATCCCTGTCTCCTCCGCTCCCTGGGTGGTCTGCTTACGGTTGACCAACAGAAGCGTGAAATTTCCTCTCATTCTGGATGGTGTGGGCGCAGCAGTGTTTTAACATTCGGTATTCAGAGTGGCTCCACCTGGTGGCTGGGGTGCAAACGAAGCCAATTTCTTGGCCGTGACGTCTTCTTCTTGTTGAATGCGCTTCAGACATATTCTGGGTTTAATCATGCCGACATCTTCGTCTTGTTTACGACCCCCAATCAAATGCATTGAACCTCGAATCTTTAAAAAACCTTCTGTGTAAATAACGACTCATATTTGCTAAACATTTCGGGCCCTGATCCAATTCTAAATCATCCTTGCAAGAAATATCCCCTCCAGATGTCTTGGATGTTCCCTAGCCGGAGGAATATTATGCCCAAGACCTAAAAAAAAGAGAAAAGAAAAATCCGTTTTGAATTAACGATGTGGATTCCGTCTTCTTATCATTTAATCATCAATGTCTGCTCTTGATTTTATTTTTTTTTTTTTTTGGAGGTGCTGAGCTGAATTTATTTGCTTGCATCAAATTGAGGGGATTATGGTTTCATTCAGCTCAACTTCTCTCTTCTTTTTTTTTTTCGCGCTGCACTTGATTTATCGCTGACTGTAATCACCCTCACCCTCCATGTGGCTCAATTATAATTTTTCCCTCTCATAAATTACTTTAGTAGCCCCTTTTAAACCTTGGTTAAATTGCCCGCTTTATAGTTTTGAAAATTCTAGTCAAACTTAGAGTAATTTATTATAATATTCTGAAACATAATTACAAAAAAAACTATGACTTCCATTTGATTTTATTTATCTGTGTGTTATTTATAGAAATAAATTTGTATTTATGTTTTCAATTTTTTACCATCATTTTCCAGGAATTGAGGGTGAGCTGTATTACGTAAGAGATGGGAACATCAACGATTATGCCCTCGGATTCAAAATGACGATCAAGACTGAAATCGACCGAATCTTTTTCAACTGGCAAAACCTCCGCCGACCATCCAGCATGGTGGTAAGTGCGGACATCGAATCAAGTTAATTATCCGAGAGCCAGGTCCTAAATTGATAGCCCTACAAAGCCTCGAGATGAAGAACCACAGCTTTATAATACTGGTAAAACGCGCTAACAATTCATAGGATTTATAGACTGCTTTCTCCTCGGAAAGAGAAGGGTCTAAATGGTAGAATGACCCCGCGGCCATGACCCCGGTTAAGTTGAAGAAGTGGTGTTGTGCCCGCAAAACCTGTTGGGTGAAATGAAGCGTAAATTACGAAGGGGGCTTTTAAAGAGGCGCATCGCTCCAGGCCGTTCCTCCAGCGCGGATCCATAACAAAAGCGAAAACATCACACACACCCGTCGCCTTTGATCTTGGCTGCTTAATCGCGATGAGCAATGATCCGATATGAGATCGATGACGTTTGCTTGCAGCCCTTGCATCCCGTCACGCTCTTGTATCGCTAATTGATCAGTTTGGGGTTGTTGTTTTTTTTTGGTTTTTTTTGCCTTCCCATTTCCATGCATTTTGTGTGATTGGTGGTTTACTTTCAGATGTTGTATCAGTTATCGGTTGTCAGTAGCAACACGAAAGCCCTGCATCCTCCTCAACTGAACATCCCTAGTGACGGTGTTGTCCCCACGAAAATGGAAGGTGAGCTATATATTGCTTATAATTGTCACTTCAATTCAGGTTCAGAAACTGATTTGGTAGCGAATCATTCTGATATGCTCGTTATAGGACAGTTTCACCGCAACAATATACCTTCACAAAGTCGACTTGTATATATATATGTATGTGTCCCGACTTCTTCATACAGCAAGATGAGACTTTCTCATAAACATTAGCAGCGCCTCTGACACGTGACATTAACCGTATGGCCATCATTTCATGTATTTGTCAGGACCTGTATTTTATCGTCAGCATCCAGTATTTACGAGTCTCAGCCACCAAACGAAATGAAGTTAAACGCGCTGAAGATATCAAATTTCTCCATGAGATGTTCCAATAAATTTATGCTCCCTGTGAATTTATGAGCCGTGAAATATCTTCCACTTGAATTACCCAGTAACTCGACTTACGCACTGGATGTCGCTAAACAGACATCTGGTCGAATGTTCGCATCTGTGTTGAATGACTTCTTGCTTCTAATCATGCCGCTTGTGGCATTTATGAATAAACGAGCGCTCCCTCCCCTGCCTTGCACCCTGATTATCCGCCCTTATTTATGAACTTCATAACTTCCTGTGCCACTTCTGGATTCGATCTTCGACGCATGATTAAAATCTTCTCCTTCTTATTCTCGGAATCTTGCTCTATCAATCTGCTTCTCTGGGAGATTGCGTTTGTAAGCCCTACCGCACGGTAATATGATGAACTCGATCTGTTTTGTTTCGATGGAGATTTTCTCTTCTAAAAAAAACTTATCCGATTTATGTCTCTCCTCTTTTGATTGGGCTGTCTGAAAGTTTTTCTATCGTTATTCGTTGCTTCAAGCACATATTTTGATTTCGCCATTATGATTTATGCTCAGTATTGTATGTTCTGTAGACAATGCATTCAAGTGGGAAATCTTATTCACAGTGTTCAGCATCACCATGGCGTGCACTGGTCACGTGATCGACGAGGTCGATGTCCTCATCCAGCTGAACGTCACAATGAACAGCGCCTCCAACGTCACCGTTCTCAACATCAATCGGAAAAAGACTTGTCTCAAAGGTAGGTAATTCAAATAATATAACCCACCAATCAGAGAGCAGCCTCGTTCTAACGCAAGCCTCTGATTCGTTCGGTGATTGCTCCTCGAATTTGAATCGTCCAATCATGAACGTTCGTCGTAGAAAGGCTATTTATACAAACGCTCATCTTCAGAAGAAAAAGAATAAAAATTGTTTGCGTTCCCGTGTTAAATGAGCATGTATTTCTTCTGCGCTTCTTGATGAGGCGGTTAGTGGAAGGGATCAGAATGGAAATGCTGAGTCAGCAATCTGGCAATCCGATCGTCCGAATCCAAATAGAAGTCTCCTCCTCCCCTCTTTCTACTGCTTTTCCTCCCAAATAGATATCACTACCAGGTGTCTAAATCCATTCGCACCTCAACGCCAGAAAATTTGCTCGCGGTTTCCATCTCTCAGTCGACTTATTTCGTTGCGGTTGACCTCTCGAGTGGACAGTGTTGTGGTCAGTTTATCTGCTACTGATGATAGATATACAATGTGCTCCTTTTGCGGTTGATTTTTCGTCATCATGATAATTGTCAGCGCGTGTTACTTGGATGGCGTGACGTTCGCGTGTAGCTGTGCTTTTAACGTTAATAACTGTGTCTATGTCGGTTGCCCCAGGGAATCATGATACTGCGTACGCCGTGTATAATGGGATAAAAGCAACAGACTTCAAGGAGACTGTGCATCCTTGTGTTACGAGGCAAGCAACCAGATACTGCTCACGGTGATAGCCTTATCGTCACGGGTTTCTCAAGAGAATTGCTATCATTTTGAAGCATTTTTACGCCGCTATAATTGGTCCTCAGTCGGTGATGTCAAGCGGACGTCTAAGTCGTAAATCATAATTCTAAAAAGCTTTCGGCCGGAAGCGACCACATTGACACGGCACACCTGGTCAAGAGTTTGAGAATGTTTTGACAAATTTCATGTTTATATACGCGCATAAAGAATGGGTGAAAAACACGATCGTAGTTGGCAGCGCTTCTCAAGGATCTTGACGAAATCTTGACGATTGCCGCGGTGCGATTTTAGAGCCTCGTTTTCTCCGCCTTCCCGCGTAATGCCGAACAGATACGTCATCGATCATGGCCGTAGCATTGCCAGGTACACCTTACCCCCGAGGATATCTCCTGCCATTCATGACAACAAACCCATGAAGAACCCTTCGCTTCTCATTACCACGCGTTCAACGCAAAACAGCGCCGTAATGACAACCAGTTACCGTAATCCAAAGATATGATGCAGGTGCCGGGGCCCTCTCTCATTCTGCGTACCGACAGCTGCATTCACGCCTTTTGTTGCCTGCCCGCGTGATGCTTCACCCCCCCCCCCCCCCCCCCATCAACTTGAACTCTTCCTCATTTTGTCGCTCAACAATCTTGATTCTTCAGCTCCATCATGGTCCACGCATGCGCACACGCTCATCCATGTGTCATCGCCGACATTTCGCGCACCTCCAATCCTCCGTTCCGTGTCTGTTGAGATTTTCTTTCGCGGTCCAGGCGCAGATGTTTCCGCGTCTTGATAAATCCAGGCTGCCTGTTAATACCCCTGACCCTACCCCTTTCGAAATGAGCCGGCTCTTCCTTCGAGACGCCTGTCATTTATGACATCTCTGCCCTTACCGCCTCGTCAAAATGGCGACAAGGAAATTCGATCTGGTTTTTATTCGCTTAGGCTGCCGTTATCTCCCGCTTCGTAATTAGCATTCTTGAATCGTGACATGACGTTTGCTTCTCGTATTGTGTTCTTTGCTAAGGATCTAGTTCCCGCCTTCTCTCTTAAATTGTCGATTCCGCGGACTTCCGTATCACTCCGCGCGTGGTTAGAATCGTCTGCTATTTTCCCGCCAAAGTCGCCGGAGTTGCTCCCGTGCGTTCTCCTTGGGGGTTTTGCCGTGTGTTGATATTTTCATATCTCTGACACTGTTTATGGTTCAATAAATGCCCGATGTATGGACTGTCGATAAGTTTCTCCCGCCCCTTTCTCGCTTTCCGTGCTCCACGTGAGCACCCTCGCTGACTGAGCCATTTTCACAAACGCGGCCTTGTTTCAGCGCTCTATCCATCACTTCCTGCAGATATCTGTTCGGAATAACTGCGCGTCGACTCCTTCACTCACCTTTCATTACCGCTCCATGATTTTGTCAGCCATTTTTCCTGATTTACCTTTGGCGTTCACGTAATTTTCTCCATTTGTAAGCGATAATTCGACGGCGCCTCCTCACACCGAATATTCATCCGCGCGACCGATCTGCGTTGCATTGCGGGCATAAAATATTCCGCCAACCAATTACAGGAATGAAATACTGCGGTGGCCAGTAGGGTTCTCTTCTGGAATGCTCAGATCTCCGCCAGACTCCGTACGACAACATGCTACTTCAGCATCCCTTAAATCAACGCTAACGACCCTTGATCTCAACGCCTAATCGATCCGAACTCAAGAGAGAGACATCCATTTCAGCCGACGCTCGTTTTCCGATCCGGATCACTGGCGAATCCGGGATTTCGCACTGAAGGCGTCCGTATCAGGGGTGTCAGGGGGGGAGTGACGCTGATGGCCTCTTCATCATGCAGCTCTGATCAGCGCATTCCCTCACTAAAAGTCCCAAAAAATCGCGGGTAGACTTTGTGTTGCTTTGGCATCTGCTACGATCGGCCTGTTTCCTGCGCCCACCTTTCATCTGTTTTGATACAGCAGTATCTGTTCATGCACTCCCCCCTCTCCTTGAATATCTGCTCCGCCCGGGGCTCACCCTTGACCAAATCTCTGACGTTCATAGCCCACTAAATCCCGCCCCTAGAGACAAGTATACCCGCAAATAGCCAGGAATATATCAGCTGATAACTACGGCGTTCGGAGATTTACGTCCCTGATCCATTAGGCAATTGCTTCCCGATAGCACTCAACTCACAGTATATGCGACTCTGATAAACTGATAAAAACATAAAACAATCCTTAATTTGACCATTCTCCGAAGATGACCGAACGGAGACTACGGAAACACCCGAGTGTGATCTGAAATGGGATTTGAACGAAAGGGAGATTGAAAAGCAATCACTTGTCATTACTTCATAGCAGAATTCCACGCCTTACTAATTCCACGGAAGTCTGTTGGGGTTATGCTCCAATTTTGTGGTCATATTTGTCGATTGAGATTTCTCCTTAATCGCTGGTGGCAGGGTCGATTCGCCATCTGCGTGCGTTCGCTCCTTGTTGCCTCGTTTTGGGGCATCGCGTCCTTGGAGACCGCTCGCGGAGATACTCCGGCTCCAAGAATTTAACGTCTCTGAGCGTCATCTTAGACCTCGGGAATATGTTGCGAAAACAGATCATGAGCCTATATACATGGTGCTAGAATATCCCTGACCCGACTTGCGTTCTTCGCCATCCATTGTGGCTGTCTGCTTGCAAGACTGGTGCGCCCCGTGGCCAGATTATGACAGTAATCGGCTTTGTGTCAGCGTTAATAGATTGTGTCAATGCAATCACGCGCCCGGTTCTGGCCCCGGGCTCACTTTTAACATTGTCACAATGGTGCTCGTGTTACGAACGCAGACTGCTGCTGTTCATTTGATCATTTCGGACGCTGAAGTCAGTCAAATGGCGACGTGATTTACAGGGTGATTCAAAAGTTTATTTACGAATAATGGGGTTTAATACTTGCTATTGTGTTTTATTTAAGTGTGTGTTATTTTCCATACTCATTTCCGTCAATAGTTATTTTTGGGTTCCCCAAATATTCTAGAAATACTGCATTATAACGCCTCGCAGCCGTAGTTCAGCAGATGTTGCAAACATGCATGCACAGTGGCGCTATATATCGCCGGTTTTTGCTTATTCGATAAACACATTCAACATGGATTGAACAATTATTCTTAATGTCTTCTCATTTCAATGATTTCATAAAGAGAGCTTTGTTACGCCAAGTGTTATTGGGTTAAATGAGCAAACTTCTGACAAATGTGATGAAATATGTGAAGTATTTGGAATAAAGAAAACAACGTAATAAAATCTACATTCTATATAATAAATACTCATAAATTTGAATTTTAAAAAACGTAAAAGCATAAATTAATAAGTGCTCTCTAAACGCCGAGAAGTGACAAAACAGAGAATGCATGGTAAAACCACAAAGTCATAAAATCAGGTTAAATATTCAATAAAAAAAGACAAGTTTTTATTCGTTTAACAAAAAACCAACAACAGGTATCGTGCATAATTACTCCCCCAGGAGGCGATTATCCATGTTGTCGCGATTATTGCTAGTGAAACAAAAATCGCAATTTCTTAACATACGTGTACAATGTATCTTACTTAATTAAAATCCTCCATACACCCAAAGAATGTGGTCTCCAAATTCTTTGATCTCTCCACTAGAATACGGATGAATTAATCCTGTCAATTGAACCAAATTGGATGCGATTAATATTACCTGACATTTGGCGTACTAATATCACAGGCTCGCAATTTTAATTAATCATTCAATCCTATGACTGACTATCTTATGACATATCCAACCACGACATTGTATATAATTAATGCATGTATGATAAATATCTCTCATCTAGTGAGTTGAAAGCGCGTCATTAGGAAGATTATGAATTAAAAATAAATCGCGTTGCTAAGCGACGTGGTTACGTCGTGGTAATAACATTATTTGGAGAAGAAAACTTATTAGCGAGGATTGCGTGACGTGGCAGCGGAGATGTGGTGCCATGTCGGATGGCACCGTTATCCCCACGCCAAGAGAACTTCTAGTAGTACTCGTGGACTCCCAAGCAGTACTGTAACCGTCAGACGCCGCCTTGTATGCGTCGGGCCTGAGATCTCGGAGCAACCCCCCCCCCCTCCCCCTCCATTCAGAGGCCTCACCCGGACCCATCGAAATCAGCGCCGTTTAAATGGGCAGGTGTGGCCGTTGAACAGCGTCTCTCTACCAATGTGTATTGGAAGCAGATCTTCGGGGCCGATGAGTGTCGTACATTTCCATCTCTTATGTACCCGTGTTTTGTTTTCATCGATGCCACTCTCAAAGTTCAGGAGATTCTGGACCCAGTCGCAATCCCCCTTCCTGGATCATCCGCCGGGGATCACCGTGCTTTGGCATGATAATGCCTGACCCCAATCTGCTGGCTTCACTCTTTTTCTCTTTGGCGGAGAACGAGGTCTCTGTGCTCGGCGGGTCCGTATTATTCATCTTGGGTCCGCATTCCGATTGAGCATCTGTGGGATCGGCTGAAATCGGCCATTTACATCCTCGATGCGGGAACTCAAAACCCCTGGGAACTCATCCAAGCAGCCCAAGAGGAATTGAAGAACGTCCCGCATGCGATTTTGCGTTTCCTACATAGGTTGCGGCAGATTTCCCTCATTTGTATGCATATGAATATTCATTATCTCACAGGAACCAATAGCAGAAGTTGTACAACTAAACCAGCTAGGTCATGCGAAGATGGCGACTCCCGTGCGACGCTGCTCGCTATGCAACGCTGTGCCTGAAATCTCGATTAATGCGACGAATATGTCAGGCAGTCGCCGTGGTGCGCCCCTCGGACGACCCTGCAAAAGCAGTTTAGCAGAGAAGAGAGATACGCCCACAAATGTTCGACATGCTCTTCCCCTACGCAGAAAGGTTGCAGCTCATAATCTCAGTCTATGTGTCGCCAAGAATCAAACATTGGGAAAGACTCATTCAGCAAAGTGATATCACGAAATGTGCCATCAACAGTGTTTTATTCTTGCATGATCTGTTACTTTTATTCTTGGTCTGCTACCTTATTCTTCCAATAAACGTCATACGTAGTGATTTCAAAGTGCTTTTGGGAGAAATTAAATTTATAACAAGGATATTACTAGAAATTGCAAACTTTCGGCAGTGAACAAAATCTATATATGCTTATCCCACCCTTTAAATACCGTAGCTATCTCGCAGCTAAGATCTATGTGATGACGATTATCAGTATGGGCAGAAATATTAGGTATTATAGCTGCTATGCAACTTGGCAAAGCATGTGCTGTTGTTATTGGAAATCGGCAATGACGTCATGGATCTCCTCATAACTATGCAGCGTTCACCCTCATAAATATGCATACATGCAAATCTGCCGCAACCTATGTAGGAAACGCAAAATCGCGTCCCGCATAAGTCAATCAGAACTCTCTCCACGTGGGGAAAATAACACCTGGCGGTCACAGGGGATATTTCGAGGGTGGGACTTGTCTGACCCCTGTGTCGCATTTTATTCAATGGCCCATTGAAAAATATGGTCCAGCTCAG
>KB308311.1:142674-172825 GCA_000328365.1 Capitella teleta
TTTCCTTCTAAGATTCGACAACACACGTTGTATGCAACTCAAAAAAGTTAAAAAAATTACGAAATTCGAAATAATCATCAATTTATCTAATTAAATGCTTTAATTACCACAATGACCTTGACCTTGATGCAATCTCATTTAAACTTATAATTACATAAGATAACTATACTTGCAATATACTCTGCAAATTTCAATGCCACAACCCGCTTAACAATCGAGATATTTGCATTTAAAAAAGTCGTAATTACTATTATGCAAGATTACGCAAGAACGGTGCATCTGAGAGCAGTAATAGCGCCATTCATTGTTGTACATATGAATGCGCTGGATCGATTGATGTATGTTGCAAGACCCTAGCTGAATTAATGAGTGAGCTAGACGCGATCCAATTTGAGATTTTGAAAAATCACTGTGACCTTGACCTTTGACCTTTACCTTCCAAATTTGAATCAGATCCGCAGAATGGCATGTACTATCAATGTGTGAAATTTGATGAATTATACTTAACGGAGTTCTGTGCAACGGCGCATAAAAAATCGTTCACAGACTTACAAAAAAAAAAAAAAAAAAAAAAAAAAAAACACGTAAAGTAACATAAGGAAAATTTTTAATTTAAAATTTTCCTTAAAAAAAAAAACACGTAAAGTAACATAAGGAAAATTTTTAATTTAAAATTTTCCTTAAAAACAAAAAAACATTTGTTTACGTTGTTTACTACAAAATATACAAAATCGGCCGAGAGAGGGGGATATTCTTTGTTCTTGCCGCCTTCAACCACAGCATCCTGTCACCTCCACTCTCTCTATTATGCGCTTGAATCTTCTCAGAATTATTTATCCAAGTTGACAGGGTGCTTGGTGGGATTCCAAACTTATCGGCGATGGCCTTTTCGCTGATCGCCAGGAACTTGGTCTCCAGGGTTACACATGTGATCTTTCGTTTAGTCGCCATTATTGCAGATATGTCTCGCAGAGATTCGTCGACAGACAGTCACAGACTGATTAATTTGTTGTGACGAATGATCGGGTTTTATACTGATGGGCAGAGTTTGTTTATTATTGATGTTTCCCGCCTATTCAACATCTGAGGCTATACCGCTTTCTGTAATCGTCTTCATCAAAGACGCCTTCATGTGTTTTACTCCGATCGAAAATCCACTACATGCTCTCTCTTCTATTGTTAACCAATCATCGTCAATGCGAGAGGTGACACGCGAGTCGAACTCTGTAAACAATTGTCCAAAACAGTAAACAGAGTTGCGTTAATTGCAATTAGCGAAAGGGTTCTTTGATCTAAAAAAAAAAAAAAACTTCGACGGATGCGATTCGATTTTGCTCAAGGGACCGAAAAATATGTTCGAGGAACGGGGTTTTTCGACGAAGCGGGGTTCGAGGAATTCGAGCAATCTGTAATGCTAAAGTATAGGGAAGTCGTCGGGACTTTGAAAACACTTCGACGAAGAGGGGTCTTCGAGTTATCCGTTTTCGAGTTAGCGGGGTTTTACTGTAATTTCGGTCGAGGGCACACCATATTTTTGGCTAACAGAACGCATTTCTTTGGATTACACTTTACATGATATTCGCAGGCAAATTTTTCACAAATACTCAACATTTCTTGAGCTGCAAAACGACTTGGAGCTAATAACGTTACATCATCAGCATAGGCTAACGCTCCTACACATTCATGGCCAATATGACATCCAATACCTGATTGTTTTAAGTTCAGAAATAAGTTCAACCATGTAATAACAGAATAGAATGGGTGAGAGAACGGCGCCTTGTTTTATGCCATTGCTAACAGCCATGTGTTGCGATTTAACAGCGCTCCATTTCACAATTGTTGCCTAGTGTACATCGAAATTAGCAGCTTGTAAAGTCTTACATAATGAACTCGGCCAAAAGCACGAGATGCATCTAACATCACACAATAGACGGGGGAATTGTTGTCAACATAATGGTTTAGGACCTCTTCTAACACAAAAGAACATTGGGAAGTGGAGTGCTTGACCTTGAACCCGAACCCGAACTGTAAATCGCTAGTGATGAATTTTTGCACATGCTACTTCATGATGATTCTATTTATTTAGTTCACGATTCGATACAATTACATTGTAACTTATTATGTCCAGAGATCCTATAATACAAATAACGCTGAGTTCCCGTCGCATCTCTTATTAAGTGTTCTTATTCCAGCGAGTGTTACTTATGAATGTTATACAGTTATGAACTTATGATTATTGGATTTATTTCCCTAACAATTTCCCGTGCATGCACTTCTGTGGGTTTTCGTGTGACGGATGGCAGAGTGGACCTAAAAGGACCCCAAGGACATTGGTCATCTTCTCAGCAAATGACCTTTTTCGCTTATCGTGCATCTGAATGCATATTTCTCTGTTGATTTTGCGGACAGATCAAACGCGGATAGCATCTCGGTCGATCGATCTCCTTCAATATTGTCTGCTGCGCTGAACCAATACGGATAACAGGCTTTGGCGGCTTTCTCTTCTGCGTCGTGTCACCGCCGTCCAGATCTCGCAATTCGCCCTTTTGATCCGCGCCCTTCCAGATTGAATGCTTGGCCGTCATTTTATATCAGATTTTCTTCGATTCATAACGCACTTTTGAACGTTATGATTTTTCTCCTTCGCAGATGAGAAGTTGGCGCGAGAACCACCTCCGGGCAGTCGAGATTCCTACTCAATGCACCGACCTGAAGGTGATTTCATTAATCTTCATTTTTTGTCATCAAATTCTCTTCTTCTTTTTTTCTCTCTCTCGTCAGATGACCCAACCGAGAAAGAGTCCGTCACAAGCACCAACATTTTCTACATCGCGGTTGGAAGTGCTTGCGGTCTCATTCTGTTGATTGCACTCATCGTTGCCATTTATTACGTGCGGTCGTCAAAATCCTCTGCTGGTCACGGGGAGAGACTAAGGTACTTATATGCGCATATTTCATGGCAGCATGGAGTTTTTGAGCATTTTTCATTATTTTTCATCTTTTTGATTTTCATATTTTACCTGATTGCCCTGATTTCTTGATTGCGCTAACCCCCTTCTTGTCATGCCGTTACCTGCTTCTAATCATTGACCTTCTGACCCCTCTAGTGACACCAGTTCCGCTCGCACTCTGACCCAGAAGTACCAGCGGCCTGACACCACCACCCCCTCTGGCCTCTCCCGGTTTAACCCGCACTTTCCTGAGATTGTCTCTGATTACGCCAGGTATACATAGCGTCCCTGTGCATGCTTCATCTTGCGTCCGTTACTCAATCTTCTCATTACATAACACAAATCATTTTTTTATTATTCAGTGAAACAAGCAGTGCACGAGGAATGCCTCAGGAGTATCTGCGAGTTGATTCCAATAGCAACGGAGGTGGGTTGAATGATCGGCTGTGTGGTTTCTCTATCTTATCATCCCAGGCGTTCCACGGAGGCCCATGTCGCCAATCAATGAACTGTCAGCGGAATCCGTTGCCAACATGCTGGCTGACATACAGGTTGATCGCAGTAAACTCACCCTGAATGAAGTTCTCATCGAAGGCACGTTCGGCCGTATGTATCACGGCCTCATGCACATCGAAGACGATGTCCCAGTTGTGGTCAAAACGGTCACTGACGCGGCCAGGCCTGACCAGAGTGCGGTCATTCTGCGAGACGGCTGCCTTCTCAAAGGACTCATTCACCCCAATGTGCATGGCATCATGGCCGTCTGCCTGCCAACAGAGAAGTCGTCTCCGGTTCTCGTCTATCCCCATGCCAGTGAGAGCAATCTCAAGAAATTCTTGCAGCGCTGTAAATTATCTGAAATGCATCAGGTATCTGCTGTTTCTTTTTCTCTTGCAAATGCTTTCACACTTTTCCTTTCACAGCCTCTAAACACACAGCAAATAGTCTTCATGGCGATACAAGTCACACGTGGCGTGCAGTTCCTGCACCGCAAGAGAATTGTGCATAAAGACATTGCTGCCAGGAATTGCGTGTAAGTGGAGCTCTGCTGCCCTGGGTGCTTTCATAACTGAGACTTCTAATTTCCAGTGTTGACCATCAGTTCAACGTGAAAGTGACTGACACTGCTCTTGCCCGTGATTTCTTCCCCAACGACTATCACTGCCTGGGAGACAATGAGAATCGGCCAATCAAATGGCTGGCTCTGGAGTCACTGATGGAGAGACGCTTCACGCCCGCTAGTGATGTGGTATGTTCATGTTTTGTGCTTCAACATTTCTTCATCTTTTCTCAACAGTGGTCTTTTGGCGTCCTCATCTGGGAACTGTTAACGCTGGCGTTACAACCCTATGCTGATGTTGATCCGTTTGAGATGGCCGGGTACTTGAAGGAAGGTTTCCGGATAGCGCAACCTCTGAACTGCCCTGACGAAATGTGAGTCATCTGACAATGCTTGAAATTTCTGTAGCAATGTGTCGCTCCTAGATTTGCCGTCATGGCTTGTTGCTGGGCTCTGAATCCGGACGAACGGCCCAAATTTGCTCAGTTGCAGGTTTGCCTTCAAGACTTCTACTCGGCTCTCGGAAACTTTGTCTGAAATTATGTTTGTTATTGTTTCTATTGTGTATATTTTGTGTGCAATAATGTGTTGAGGAATGTGCAGTACTTGTGCAGTACTTGCAGTACTTGTGCACTAATCATAGATCTGTTGATCTAGTCACAGCATTTTTAACGGCCTCGTTTCACTTCAGTTCTCAGGAATTAATTTTGAGCTGATTCATGTAATTATTTTTTTTTTTATGCTAAGATATCTTCCTTTTTTATTAATGCTGCCTCTGTATAATATGCAAGATTTTGTTACCTTTTTCTGCTAATTTTTTTTTTTTTATTACTTCTTATTTGCTGAATAATAAAAAGTAAAATATTGAATATTCTGTTGTATTCTTTTGGCCGAAGATCCGAAAAAATAAGACAAATAATGCAGTAAGACTTTAAATTTATACAAATTCTGCGCACTTAAAACACCAGAATGAATTATTAACAAGTATTACACAAAAGTTTCATCTTCGCGCAGGGGAATGTAAAAAATCTCCTCAAAATTTATAACAATAGATGAGCAAGAGAGCAAAATGAAGATGACTTTGAAAAAAAAAGATTCCTCCTAAAGCAGTTTACAGCTTCCAAGATTGACGCATCATCAGATCAAAGTACGCATCTTGGTCGATGGAGGCACTCACACCGCTGTAGTAATTGACAAATTCTTCATAAGTCACCTGATAATCAAGATAATCAATCACAAGACAGAGATCACATGATTCTACCTACCGTTCCGTCTTGTTCTCCAACATCAAATGCTTTGAGAAATTCGGCAAAGCACTGTTTCTTTGTCCACTGACCGCTCTGGTATTTGGGATGTTGTTTGACGTCGTAGATGCCTTCAAGGTCTTCTGTGGTGATGACGCCGTCACCAGTTTTGTCCATCTTAACAAACGCCTTCTTGATCATGTCTGTTCTGTTCTTGGACATCGGAGGCTGTAGGAATCATAACGTTATTCTCAGTGGAATTAATCGGGTAATCATAACGCACCCTAATGCGAACGAGGAATTCGTCGAAACTGATTTGTCCGCTCCCGTCTTTGTCGAAGGCGTTGAACAGAGTGCGGAGCTCATCGTCCTTCAGGTGCACGCCGTAGTCCTCAAAGCCCCATTTGAACTCCTCCATATTCAGCTGCTTGTTGCCGTTGTCATCGCACAAACGAAAAGTCCTGCAATCATAACGCATCAATTAAGGAACTTTATGATCCGCGAGTCAATTACATGCACTGATCGTCCCTCTGGCTGATAAGTGGCAGCATATGGCTGGTGCAATCCCCGAAAAGGAATTGTAAATAATTCACCAAAGTGAAGATGATGGTCAGCTGCATATTTGCACGCATCTGTCCAGATTGAGTAGAATATAAAACATTATAGTCGCTCGGTTTGCATGCATTTGGAATTAATCAATTTCTGATGAATTTCTGATTACACTTACATAATTAAAGCGAAAGGAGAATGGTGATCATCTGTATTTATTTTAATCATTTACACGGACGATAGTCCTTATCATGCCCTATGCTAGCGTAACTATAATTATATAGACCTAATTCGTTCCAGTGAGTGATCCGTTGGAACAATTTTCCTTCACAAGGGAATATTTGCTGAATGTTTCAGTGCGTGGAACGCTGAGATGAAGCACTCCACGAGGCATGGGATGCTTCCATCTGGTATTGTGCCAAGTGCACAATGCAACAATATTAGGCCAAGTGAAACATTACTCAGTGAGCACCGAGCAGGCCTCTATAATCTCGAATAATTAGCAATAGACCTTATATGCCATATAAGGCCTTTGATAATTCATGAAAAATGAATGACTGCTTCTGTTAAATCGTTCTTCCATCGCGAATGTTCGCATGCGGCTAATCAATGACGCAATGAGTGTGAATTCACCTGCCAATTCCCTTGATGCCGTGTGCTCCTCTCTTCAGACAGGCTGCCCTCACTTTCTCGATCAACTGTTCGGCGTCCATGTCTGCAATCAGAGAGAAATATCGATCAGTTCATCTGGTTGCGTCCGAGGCCAGACATGGTTGAATCATAGCACACGACGACCCCAGAGCTCCTCCACCCCAATGAAGTCTGGGCGGCTGGCAGTGTGTGTCTAAGCATTACATCGGAAACGGCTGGGTACGCAGCCCCATCTGACCACAGGGTGACCCGTCATCCCTACAGGCATGTGCAACAGCGGGTAATTGGAACACTCTGTATTATAATAAATCTGAATTGGATATCCAGGGGTCCGAAATACAATTCAGATTTCAGAATATGAATCGTGAATATAATAGACACACAGCGCCATATGCCTATTGGTATGGGTGCAACCATAAATTCCGAAATTCGAAGTATTCATGTACATGCATACGAGCGGACAACACTTTTGTACATTTTATGCACGCAGTCTAATGCTCTTTTGCACCAAGTTGAGGCGACATTTTTACCCGCTCTTTTAGGGGGCCCACCAATAATCAGATTATTGAGCTCTGTTTTGAATTTCCTGCTATTACGGAACTCGGCTTCGCTTCAAGTAGAAATATAGGTCATAACATATTATGTAACATTCTCAGCGTCCTTCAAATTTCAATCATTCACCAAATCCACACAACACGTCAGGCAGCCATCATGCATAATTAGATGCATAATTCATGCATAATTAGATGCACAATTGAATGCGCAAATAAAATAAAATTTATATTAATTTTGCGATTCAGTTTTAACTTCCGTTATCGATTTAAAACATTGCGTGTTTATTGTTCATTTGATGATTGACGAAATCTCCGTTCTGTGGAGCCTCGCTCTGGTATTGGCACGCAACGTAACTCAATCCTTTTACTGTCCATATTTCGACGCAGTGACCCTCAATGCTGATTATCGACTCACTGAAGAATTCAAACCAATATTTACTGACATGTTTATTCCATTAGGCATGCTTGCGTTGCGAAGTAAGAGAAAACTACAATGGGCGTAATTTATAAGGAACGCATGTGTGAAATATGTGCGAAATCCTATAAAATGAGATTACCGCGTATATACCATGCCATGTAAGCCTAATGATATATACATCTGTATGTACATCATGTATCGATGTATTAGTTATGTGATGCAATAACCACAGGTTGTATGTACGTGTACCGGTATTGCGTTCACTACTTTTTCATTCTATTATCAAAGAAACTCCATTTACTTTTGTATATTTGCGCTAATAATAATTATAAATAAATTTATTATTATTATTATTATTATTATTATTATTATTATTATTATTATTATTATTATTATTATTATTATTATTATTATTATTATTATTATTATTATTATTATTATTATTATTATTATTATTATTATTATTATTGTTATTATTATATTATTATTATTATTATTATTATTATTATTATTATTATTATTATTATTATTATTATATTATTATTATTATTATTATTATTATTATTATTATTATTATTATTATTATTATTATTATTATTATTATTATTATATTATTATTATTGTTATTATTATTATTATTGTTATTATTATTATTATTATTATTATTATTATTATTATTATTATTATTATTATTATTATTATTATTATTATTATTATTATTATTATTATTATTATTATTATTATTATTATTATTATTTAGGAGCCTCCACCTAAATGGAGTATCTTTGCTATTAGTGTGATGTTCTACAAATGCGCTAATCCCTTTTCTCCTATTACACCAACGCATCTCCCATTTAGGACACGACGTGTGTCGTAATCATGTATATTGTATAATTATGTATATTGTCATGCGATGCTGAATAACAGTGAATTTCGATTAAAAGCCTGAATGGACGAAATTGGACAAACAACCAGATAACTGCACGCAGAATATCGATTTCACGACTGCCTCGGACCGTATGTTATTGTGGGTTGACTCATGTACGGAGGACATTGGAATACATGTACGTGGAATAATTGGCAGATGGCAGCTTGATCACGCTGAACTAACGACTACTAAGTACTGGTATTGAGATCAATATAGTATCGCAATTATATACAAGGATGCACATGTCACATACAACAATTAGCAAACCGAAGAGGTCCAGAGTCCTTACACTTCTACCGGCATACCATGATCAACCCCAACATGCACCTGTCATGGCATGTACATAGGCCTACATGTACAAAATGCATTCGGATCGCGCCTCGATTTTTTCTTTTTTGCCATAGCGGCATTTCCTGGATCTACATCCTTTGGGGATGCTTCGCAGATCGAACTATCCGGAATTGCGCTGGCGAATGATTATAGAAGCCAGTCTGTACTCATGTCAGATGACTAAGATTACAATTTTATGTTAAATACCTGCGATTCTTGCGATTTGGAATTCTTCCGCTGGATGTCGCTCTTGTTCGATTTTCGCTCGGCGTACGTCCCTTTCGCTCGGCGTGCTTGGTGCAAGTGAGCGACATCGTGTTACCATAGCAACAGGCACTCATGAATATTCACCAGCCGGCTAATAAATTACATACATCAATATTTTAGCAGCACCGTATCACGATTTAAATGCATGCTATACGTTTAACACGCGTTGCCACATACTTGATAGCTACATGAGGCTGAGTGTCTTAATTTAGTAATTTTTATAAAGGATTATCTAATTAAATTTAATCGGGATGAGTTGATACGCGAAATATGCACCAGCCCGAATTCCCTGTGCTTATAAGCACAGCTGGTATACATTGTCTAACGAGCAGACGATCGACGGCCACACCACCAGTCGGTCGGAGCTGCCAAGTGAGTGCTACACAATGACCTGGTATAAGCATAAGTCGGTGCAACAGCTCTATCCCTGAAGAATTCAGACTTGTGAGCGTTCGGCAGAGCCAATCTCGAATACCTATATTATACTCCATATAAGAAACGAAATCCATTGTTCTTGGCTGTTCAGCCTGAACTCGCGTAGGTCTATATCGCGGAAAGGAAGGAATTTATTTGGTATTATATACAGTAATTTTGAATTCAGGATGGAAGGTCTTTGGGAGGATACCAATGGCATATACATGTATGATTTGCTATTTATTTCCTTATGCATGTAGATTGAACGTTTGGAGAATTATCAATAAATGTACACTGGAGATATTTGCCAATAAGATAACATAAGATAACATAAGATAACATAGAAAGAATGAAAAAAAAAATCATCCATAAAGCTTAATTATCCTTGTGCATACCATTCCCTTGCATAATCTGATAAGTGGTGACAAATTCACTGTAACTTATTTATCGTGTGTCTATATATATATATAGATAAAGTGTAATATGAAATTGACCAATTGTGGCTATATTCTTCTGGCCCACAGGGTCAATTGCACGAAGGCCCCATGTACGTCACAGTGTGTATATATGTGTGCGTGCATGTACATGTTATTGCCGAGTATGGTCACAAACTAACCTAATATGGACACAGTGACATACATAATACATTTATGGATAGCGGGTCCACATAAAATGGGTCAACCACGATAAAATTACATAATACATCACGTAATATTTTATGTTACCAAAAGAAAATCTCTCTCACACTCAAGACAATTCTACACAACATTATACGTTAATCGTAGGCTGAACATTGATGATACTAAGTAAGAAAAAGCCACATACGTTCAATGTCAACTGCTATATACATGTATGTATATTTTTCCCCACTACTATTTTCATTCTGATCATTTTGTTCTCGAGTGTTGATTACTTAGAATGGTATTTATTTACATGTTGAATAATGAATTATTCAGCAACATGCCGTTGTTATGGTGATTATAGAATATGTTTGTAATTAAGGTATGACACATGCATCACAATAGAATAGCGTTATGCCACAGTGTTGTTAATGTTGTCATGCTAATTAATCACGAAAGAAGGTCATAGGGTCATCAGAGTACGACTCCACAGCATGCCATGATTTGATGCCTATTGCTTTATGCTACACATGCATCCATCGTCAATTCAGTATTATACAGTCAGTCACCAATACATGCATAAAAGTATAGTGTCAACCCTAAAATCGGTCAATGTCATATATTATGTTATAACCCACCGTCACACTCGTTGTGGATTGGATTAAAAACTAACGCAAGGTACTATTTATTACTTCCACAGCCAACATAAAAGTATATAAAATACTAAAATAAATACACAAATAAGTGTAAGAGTAAATACACAGGAATGTGTGAAGCACTTGGTGGATGCTCGATATAATATCGTGCGCGCTCTGTATTTACCGTTACACGTATTTCTGTGTTCCCGGATATTTGCACAAGTGTTCAAAATTGTCTCACAATGCTATGATTCAATGCAATTACAAATATGACAGCCTCGGGAGTTTTCGCAGTGACGTGAGCTCTCGATGTTTTCTGGCTTCTTGCGTGTATGTACTTGTAAATGTTTGATAACTTCAAGGCTTAGGGCGTGCAACCGCATCGGCATGTTTCATGTAACAGAATACCTCAATTGGCAAATGTATCAGAGCCTCAGACGAATATACAACCTTAAGTACAATGGAGTGATTATTTCTATAAGATCAAACGTCACACTCAAGATTGCCCGATCCACTGTGATAATATTTGGAGCGCATAATACTGAGCACTCTCGTATCGGCGTGTGTTTAAGGTGTGGTGAGACAGCAGCAATCACGCCCTAATCACTCGGATTTAGCCGACACGCCAGGTATTCCCAGGTCTGCACTGTATGGAGTATGTATAGACCTCAATGAAATCTCATAAATGTCTACAGGCCAGTATAGAGGCTTCTATGCTTGTCGATAAGTCAACATTACCTCAACATATTCCAGCCACTGAACAGCCAATTATTCGCAGAATTAACACACGATAAAAGCATCTAAATTGACCATCGCTTCACGATGATCAGTACGCAGTCAACGTTGATTTATGGTCGTTTTATCGTCATTCGTTTAACCAGAAAACTGACCTGTTTTATGCTAAATCAGATGAACGGAGTATCCAGGGGCTAACTGTCTCTGAACTGGCCAACAACGATTGATCAATATTCAGCTATGCGCGATGGCTTTAAGCCTCAATGTAGCGTCTCTGCTGGAACATGCCTTACAAGGTTGGATCATACGTTGCAAAGGAAGCCTTTTAGGAAAAACTTGTACAATGCTCTTGGGATCCAGGGTATATGGTTGCTATAGCAACTGAGTTTACACATGAGTGGAGTCTCAAAGTGGGTAAATTTACAAGTATATTACGCAATTCTTTTGAAGAATGTGTTTAACAGAGCAAATCGGTTTCGATTTACATCATAAGTTAAAAAAAACAAAAAATATTCAATTTAAATGCAAAACTATTTTGTTTATTAAAAAAACAAACTAGGAATGCAATATGTTAATTATCATAAATTATCCATGTTTGTGCATTATGCAATCAAAGAAAAATATAATTGATAGAAAAATTGTACAAAATTGATTGATTTCTGAGGAAGCCTTTTTTTCTCTCCAACTTCTGAGCCACTAACTTCTAAGACAAACACAAACATAGACGAAGAAGAAGAAGAAGAAAAAGTGAATGAAATAACGGAAAAGCATCCATCCTATGGTGAACATATAGATCAGAGATTCTCGCATGACCTAATATAAATAATAATCACAAAATGAACACAATGAAGACGTGCGAATATTCCTCTTTCAACATCCAATCGCTTTGAGAATCTCGGCAGCTAAACTTGAAAGTGCAACTTCGGCATGAGAACTGTGGGTAGAGATATAATGTGTATTGGTTGAATCATTCAATTAATGGGTCACTATTAAATATATTCATTTCACACAAAAAAACATGAGAGGCGTACCTTGCAGACTGCACCAGAGTCTTAATAGTGGCGGTAAGCTCCGCCCCTTGCAGCTTCAGCGTGTCAATGTGTGACTTTTCTGTGCTGATCTGGAAGTTCAAAGCAATGTGATGAGTGTGTGAGGAAGTGATTGAGTGGTGAAATGTACCATTCTCTTGATAATGCGCAGAATAACTTTTTGCTTCTTAGCGTCCGCTTTCTTCAACGCTGTGCTGTAATACTCCTGAAACAAAACACAATCAGTGAGCAAAGATTGCGGCAGGAGGGCATACTGTGTTGTGCTGAGAGAAGGCGTGTCTGTGTTCGCCACCAAACAGCTGAGCCAACAGGGACAGACATTTCAGCGCAAGTTCTGAGACGTCGTTGTCATCATTGATGAGCTGAGGAAGAAAAGGAAGAGAATTAAGAAGAAGGAGATGGAGAAGCGAACCAGTTGAGTGAGGATGGAAGTGACGTCTGTGAATGGTTTGTTGGTCAAAAGAAGGACCTCAGCCTGTTCCGCTTCCTTCGTGCCTCCTCCTCCTCCAGCCTTCTTTGCCTGCAGATTAACATTGAAATATCAACAACACATTCTTCTGACAATTAGAAATTAAATTGCTTACGCAAAAATTTAGCAAAATTTTATTTGCATTGAATATAACTATCATGCTTTCTTCTAAACCAATATAAATTATTAATTATTTAAAAGCGGCCGACCTGAAGAGCTTTGCGAACCACATCAGAGACATATTTGAGGGTAGCGTGGAGGGTGTCCAAGAGCGTGAGCAGCATGGCTACTGGGGCCTTAAGGTCATCTTCACTGCGCGTGCAAATCGTCGCCACTTCCAACAACATGCGCATCAAATGGTCCACATACCCTGGCAGACAAAAAACCGCGAAATTAAACCATAGCTTGCTACTGGCTGCTACATCACAGTTCGTGATAACCCCTCAACAAACTAAAAGCATCCAGCCAGAGTGACACACCTTGTTCATAGAGATCGGCCATGTGGGTCTCTTTATGGGAGACGAAACAACTGAGGATGGAAGCGATCTGCTGCATGGTCATGCTCACAGGACTGCTCTGGTGATCCTGAAGAAAAATTTATTAGGACATGAGAAGAGGAGAAGGACCTTACCATGAGAACTTGGAAGAGGACGGGTATTAAACTGAGTTTCTCGAATTCTCTGTGGAGATAAAAGAAGATGTGAGATTTGTTTGAGCGTTCTAGGAGGCTGACCTGATCGTAGCAGGGTTCTGTTCAAGCATGGCGTTGAGAAGTTTAAGCGCGTAAGAAGGCAGGGGGTCTTGCTCAAGGAGGATCTGCTCATACCTGGAAGTAGGTCAATGTTAAAGGATTGCTTTCAAGGTCATGTGATGACTCACTGCGGCAGAAGGACGGAGGTGATGATGCCGTGAAGTACTTTCGTCTGCTGCTTGTGGGTTTGAGGGTCGACTGAGCTCTGTGTCAAAAAAACACAGCTGATCTCAGAGAACAGCCTCAACGACAATGCTCGTGTGTCCCCTAGAGGTCATGAAGTCAATCAGAGGTCATTACCGATTTCAGCACTCACCTCCAGAACTGGATACAAGGGTCGCTAGAGGGGGAAGGAGTCGCTCGATGAACAGGCCCTGGTATTCGGTGAGAATGGCCGGGTGTTGAGCAATGCACTCTACTACGCCAAACACACAGTGCATGAAGTCCTCAGTGCCAGAGTTCCCTGCAATATCATGACATTCCACGTCAACTTTTAAACCTAGGTAATTGTCAGTTGAAATTCCATAAAAGAAATTTGCAGGATTGTAGTAAAAAAAGGCTTGAAATTTTTAGGCCACAAATCAGTGATAATAACTTAAAGATAATAGTGCATTTTTCAATTACATTAAACACTAAAAAGTGAGCTAATTAAAAAAAAATGTGTTCAAACAAAATTTTCACACTTACGCAAGATGCAAAAATAAAGAGCATTAACATTCAGCTTATGAAGAAGAAATTTTGATAGCAGACAAATTATATGAAAACTGGAAGCAAGTTAAAATCACAACATTACAAAAGCCCAGAAAATACCTAAAAGTTTTTTAACCGGATGTTCTGTTATGGCGAGCAAAAGAGGTTAGGAAAGTGAGAAGACAAAATTAGTAAATTTTAATTAATGAACAAACTGATCGACTGACCGGTCGCTGACTGAATCTGCGTCGCTCCGGTGTCAATGGACTTCAAGTGACCCATCAACACCCCTAGTTGCTCAACAAAAGTTTCACTGACTAACTTTGGACGGAAGACTGAACTAGCTGCAAGATGTTGGGCGACCTTCATCTGTGGCAGATGCACTTTCAGCTGCTTAATCTGCACTGTTGATGGATGTTTGCGCCCAGAGATGCTCTCCAGGGAAGTCAAGATGGACTTGATGATGGACGGAGTGGAGTCTACCATGCATGAGGTCAAGAGTTCAAGGCAGCGCGCTAGGTAATCTGATTGACAGCCATCGCTGACACCAACATTTCCCCTCCCCCGAACATCTCTCTCAACGTACATGATCAACCTGCAAATGAACTCTCAGCTACCACCACATCAGAGCGAGCGCTTCTTATTACCTGTTCTGACATGCAAGCAGAAGCATTTCTGGTGAACTGCGTACAATCTCCAAGAGAACCAAGAATGCTTTTGCTCTGATGACGATTGCAGGACTCTCCAAGAGACGAACAACGCTCAGAAGGAACTCCTACAACATGCAAATGAGGATGAGCGTATATGCAAATGAGCAGCACTGACCTTGTCCTGGATCAAGCGAGAGAGACGGACGTCAGCCGTGATGAAGATGAGGAACATGGTCACCATGTTCTGCTGTATCCTGCTAACAGGCGTTACCATGGCAGCCAACAGTTTGGGTAGTCCAACTTTATCCAGTACATTTTGAAAAATGCTGACTGAGATCTTTGTGATGCGACACAGCGCCTGAAAAAAGAGGAGGGGGTGGAAGGATGAAGCCAAGGGAAGCTGCACTCACGGCCAATGCAGCAACACGCAGAGCATCGGCAGTTCCATGCATAAACACATTCCACAACAACTGACCAACCTCATTGGTAGCAAATTTCTAAAGAAAAAGAAGGAGAGTTATAACAAAATAAATCCAAGAGCCACACTCACCATGGCATGTGGACCAGATGTGGATAAGACATTCTCTATGATCTTAGCCACGTAATGATTGATTATTGGCTCCTCCCCTTTTTGCAAGCAACGTATTGTGAAGGAGTACGCCATGGAAGTCACAGGCCATGATTCAACACTGTGACCTTTGATCTCTTCCTGAGTTGCTATCAGATGGAGCACTTCGCCAAACGCAGGCAAGATGGCTGCTTTCGCTTTGGCGTTTCGGAAATTATCCCGTACCAATTCCGTGAGGCCGTTCATCACCTGCGAATGAACGGTCAAGTTCTGATGACATCGCAATCCTTGCCGCCCACCTCCCCGAGATTCACACTTTCATCAACGTCGCCTGTGTTGTTAGCCACTAAAGCTAGCACTCTGCATAACTTAGCTTTCCTGTTGGATGAAGCGTAATTTAATGCGGTGGTTCAAATTGGACTCACATCTCCACATGTTGTGCCTCTTTCACCAGTCGACAGAGGATTGACAGCGCGCCCGCTTGAACCAGAAGATCGCAAACGTGACTGCTTGACACTGCGATAGAACCTGTGTAGTTCAAGAGGTGCACTCGCTTGGGAGACATCGGCCCTTTATCAGAGCCACTGAGGCCATCACAAACGCTCTGCAAGTGCTTCTCTAAATCATTCAAATTCATCTTATTCAGCTTCTCTCCAGTGATGGCAGGGAACGGCAGAGCTTTTGGATCAAACTTGAGGCTATTCGGTTTCATAATCTGTGGTCAAAAGTAATCAGGCGTGTCGGGATTAATAAAGATGAGAGGTTTTAAAAACCTTAGGGTTATCAACAATGGCTGTGATTGTGAAATCACTGTCGTGAAAGATCAGACCACTGAGTCTGTCGTCACTGGGGTTGCAGGTCAGACGTTGGGTGCGTTTCTGTGGTGAGGTCGCTGACAAATGGTCATCGTTGTCCTCTTGAAGCCCTGTGGTGGGTCGGGAACTGCGATAGATGGTAAGTGAGTAAGTGAAAGGTTTCCCTCTGTGTAAACATGACAAACCTGAGGATGAAGCTGACCTTGGGGTCACCTGATCCAGGGGCAGTGAGTGGACGAAGAGTGGAAGCGGTGTCTTTAGGAGAGAGAGGCATAACATAATAAACATGCTGAATCAATTCCTCACCAGGCCTGTCCATATCTTGGATGTCATGAATCTGGCCCAGAACCGAGTTTCCTTTCGGAAGATCGTACTGAGATGTAACGGAATTACGAGCGGAGAAATTAGCGATGCTCTGCTGGACACTCTGCCTCAGATCGGTGGACGTGTCAAGATCTTGCGTCAGATGCTGCAGCGCCCCCTGCCAGAAGGGGTCAACAACAAGACCTTCCCAACCCAACCTACGCAGTGCAAAAAATACAAAAAATATAGCAAACAAATCAAGCACAGATAATGACCTCTCTGTGGGATCCTTTTTAAGCAGACCATTGAGAATAGAAACAAAATCCGTTGATGGCTTACTGGACATGCGAGATCCTGAAGACGACAACAATGACGCTTGCATGTAAGGAGGAATGATGTCGATTACCTTTGACTTTGGGAAGTGGAAGTTCTTTGTGAATAATTTTTTCTTTGAGGGAAGCAAACGAATCAGCCAAGAAAGGAGGATGACCAGTGTACATCTGGTACAGAATGATTCCCAGAGACCACAGGTCACTAGCAAAGGTCAACGCCTTTCCCTGCAACACCTCAGGGGCTAAGTGGGAAGGGCTTCCCATGAACTTGAACTGCTTCGGAACATCGTCTTCCTTCTTCACTGAGTCTTCACTGTCTCCCGTCCATGTTTCGCCTTTAATCGTTAATTGAATTGATCAACCAATTGAACAATTCACTTATTAACTGACCAGCATCCGCAAACTGGCCAAAAAGCTCTTCTAAATCCTCGCCTTCTACACGACTTAAACCAAAATCTGCAAACTTGAGAACACCTGGTCCATCCAATAGAATCTGCAATTGAAGAATGAACATAAAGCTCAAAGGTCAAAGCTCAAAGGTCACAATTTCAGCTTTTAGCTTGCATGCATTTTTCATAAAGATGCTTAGCTTATTTAAGTCAAAATGAACTTCTCCCGTGGTTTTTAACCTTTTAAGCTAAAGTCCACCATTATATGAAATTCTCATTCCAGCCATTCTAATAATTATCCTGACATGGTTGCCATGGCAATGCCAGTTTTCAAGTTCACCAAATTGCAATGTCAATGGGAGAACCCTTTTTCTCAATTTAATAGAATGATGTCATAGGTATTCAACAGGCGCCACAATACATTTTTGGTGACATATGACCTCTGAAATTAAAAATCTCCTCTCGTATGTACACACCTTGGATGGTTTGAAGTCACTGAAGATGATGCCCAACGAATGCAAGTGATGCAAACCCTTCACAAGATCAACTCCGAACATACGAACAGCACTCTCCGGTAGGTGGTCATCCTGCACAATGACCGTTTCAAGACTTCCCCCTGATCACAAAAATGCGGTCATCGCATCAAAAGATGGCCTAAGACTGACCTGTACAGAGCTCAACCACCAGCCAGAGGTGGTTGCTAGTCTCATACCATTCGTAGAACTTGACCATATTAGGGTGATGAATTTCATGAGTCAGACGCACAAGGTTTGTGATGTGGGGACGCTTAGATTTGTTGATGCAATGAATGGCCACAAAGTTGATCGTTCCTTTGCGACGACCTTTGTATACAATTGAGTTGTCCCCTCGACCAACTTCCTCATACAAAACAAAATTTTCCATGACTCAATTATCTGCAACAGGAAGAGGATTGTGAAAAATAATTTCAAAGGCTGTGGCTGTGAGGAATGGTGAAGTATGGAACTGGTAGTGAGAAAGTGAAACAAAACCTAACAAACTTGAGATAGTTAAGAGATTAGATAATGCTTATTACATGCAACAATTGTTATTGAATGAAATTATGAACTTCACTAAATCATTATGAAAGATAAGTGATTTCCCGAATCGCATGCAGAAGTGATCAGGAGCTGTAATTGCGTTATAGTCTATAACGAATAATATAGAATTATCCATTTTCGTGATTTTTGTTGCTTGTGTGTTCTACGGTTGACATAACTCTATATAGTCATAATTTGTGGGGATGATAGCAATAGGAGTCTTGGAACGAGATTACGATTGACAGCGAGGATCAGTAATCAGGTAATCGCTATATCGATTCATAATGAACAAAAATACCACTGTTAGTCACTGTAAGCTGAGCGATATTAAAGACATTCACAATAACTTTGCGTTGATAATACCAACGGATAGAAAGCGATAAATAAAGAATCAGACAAAAGATCCTGAAATAAATGCAAGTTTATTAAATTAATAGATCAAGTTCAATTGCACAAATCTTACAGCCATTAAATCACCAGAATAAAACATTTACCAACATGAGAAAGAGTCCCCAACAACCGACATTCCAATCCTTATCCGACTACAGATTATCATTGACTACGAAAGTTTGAAGTGTTCCCGCTCTTATCTTTCTTATTGTATTAATGTACTAGTACCACCTATAGGCTGTAGGCAGTATGGTTTATGATAAAGGTGAATGATAGGAGAAGACTAAAATTACAAGCAATTTCTGGTATGGCAATGATCCTAATCCCAACCCCTCATGAAGCAACCATTAAGTATCAACGAGTAACTAGAATGACTTGTAATGCTAAAGCGCCTATTCGCGATAGCTTGGAATTTAAGGGGATCATATAACATTAAAGCACCAGGCATTCAACAAAATGTTCCCCTTAAAAAATCAGGCTTCAATTCTGACCGGTCATGTGACCCCAATTAGCATTCTAGTATTTCTATGGAACCAACCACTTCATTTTTCATATTTGAAATCAGACACTACAATGTACTACACGTGAGCAATTAGCACATATTGATTAACTCATTAATAACCAAATTTGCATAGCTGATTTTCTAACTCTGAAAAGTTCAATGGCCACTGACGGTTGTGAAGAGCTTTATTTCAAGCTACGATTAGCCAGCTGCATGTTTGAGATTTGAATTACAGTATAACTATGTATACATGTAGTTACATGTAATAGTTTGAACATCCAAAACTTCAGTTTTCTTTTGGAATGTTTGATGGGTTTTTAGAATAATTTTATTCATCCTTTATTAAATTTTACTACTTGACTATATACATATATATAGTAGTGCCTTTAAAATACCAGGTAATATACGAACAACATACCTCTCTTCATACTGAATAAATTCACCACCTAAGACAAAAAGGTTCATCTTTGCCTTATGGGAAATCATTAACGCGGGGGTGCGTGCACAAAATATACCTAAGTTCTTTAATAATTATAAACAATGTAAAACACTGGGAAATATTTATTGAACTGAAAAGGAAAAATAATACATGTAAAAGAAACACGGGATCAAGTAGTAAAAGGTTTGTGCACTCAGACTCATAAATATTGACAGGCTAATCGCTACAAACAATGGTGATGCAGAAAGGCAAGATTATAGATGTTGACACTGGTGGAAATAACCGGGATAATTATTGCCCCTACGCGAGGTCACAGAAAAGTTCACTGCTTTTCATCAGGCTTTACACCAAAATGCCTTTTGCCGTCCAAATACATCATGTACTCTGAAAATATCAGATAACATAGGATAAGATAAGACAGGAAATAACCAACTTAATAGTGATGCATTCATACAACAGGCTTCTACAAAAGATTGAAAAATATCACCTCAAGATACATATTTACAATAATTTATGAGGTATCGATTAAAGAGGTTAGAACAAGGGAGGAGAAAAATGTCTCATATTAGACATACACTTACAACTTGACCCATTATTATTGTAATAATCCTTCAGTAATGGCTCAGTAACTCAGTAATCTCTTGATTTGCCTAGGTTTTATGAAGACTGACCAGCGTAGGATTTGGGGATGACCGGGGGAATGGTCATCTTTGACCGGAAGGTGTAATGAAAGATATTGGTGGTCTCATGTTGTCCGCTCTTTGCATTTACAACCTCGGCGTGAACTTTGACCAACATATGATCTCCATTTGTGTAGACAATCTGCAGAAAAAAAATTGAACAACTAATTAGGGACTTGATTAACTCAACTCTACCTGTGATGAAAGATAAAGCAGGGAACCAATCTCAACTGGTTTCTTGAAAATAATATCATCAACAGCCACGATACTCGGTCGCCCCTTGCTGCAAACATAAATGCAAAATAAAAACATTCTCATGACAGTACTTCTCTCACCAGTAAACACAAGCGTTGGCCCAAGCAATTTCAAATGCTTGCCGCATGAGATAACCACCAAATATCTTCCCATACAAATTGCGTTCCTAAAGATTTGTTATTGAAGAAAGAATTAAATATTTTGGGAGCTCACTTCAGGGAAACAAATCGTGATGTTCTTCAAGAGGGTGTCCTCCATCCACACACTGCCTGCTGGTTTGATCGGGTGCTTAAATGTCGCTGATCTGTGGTGAAAAATATTTTTTTTTAAATGTGCAATATTCGTGACGTACGATTCATCCAATGTTTGTAGAAATAGATCATGGATGAGAAGTCTTTCGTCATGGCTTGGAGGAATTCTGAGCAAGGATTCTTCAGCCTCTGTTTGGCGAATAGCCTTGCGACCTGTGACAAATCAAAAGGATTTGATCAGAGAATCACCTGCATTATGTACTGACATGCAGCCGCATCGAACAACGATTTCTCTTCGTCAGTATGCATTTCCAAAGGACAAACAAACGCTTTTCTGAGAATTAGATTTTCTACAAATTCTGATAAACACAAATTATGATTAACTGACCTATTCTTCTGAGGGTCACGGGCGACCATCACAAACTTGGCTGCGACGGCAGGAATGATTGCACCATTCTGCACCTATGTTATTTCAGAATATTTAATTGGGTAGAGTTATAGAGGCAGAAAACATCTCAAGGCACTGCAGACAACTCTGAAAGTTATGAAAATGACAAGAAAAAAGTATCACTCAGCCGTAAAGCATGCTAAAGATAATCAGTTTGATATGAGAAAACGCTCTCTTGCCTCAAAAATTGAAGATGGAGCAGATTTCTGGACAGAGCTGCAGAAAATTAATCCGAATAGAAGACTTGTGCCTCACAACATTGATGGGGCAGAAGGTGCCAAAGAGATCGCGTCTCTATTTGCCAGCAAATATGATGAATTATACTCCAGCACACCAACAAGTACAGCAGAAATTACCAGACTAAAGGAGGCTATAGAGGCAAATATTGCAAGGGACGAACAGTACTCACTCACACGCTTCTCGGAAGCTGATGTTCGAAAGAATGTTAAAAGACTCAAGAAAGGCAAAGGTGACGGCTCTAGGGGGTTTGAATCTGACCATCTTATACACGGCAGCGCAGTCCTCTTTCGGGCTATATCGGTGCTTTTCAATGCTATGATGAAGCACACATGCTCCCCCAAGCACTTACCTGTGCTAAGATTATATCAATACCAAAGGACAATCGGGCCTCTCTCTTTGACAGCAAAAACTATAGAGGGATTGCTCTATGCAATGCAATGTGCAAGTTGTACGACCTGATAGTTTTATCCAACTTTAAATCGTCACTCACGACCACTGACAATCAATTTGGTTTCAAACCTAAAATGTCAACGGTCATGTGTACTGCAGTCCTGAATGAGACCTTGAATCATTATACAAGTAATAAATCTGAGGTGTACGTGTGCCTCCTTGATGCCAGTATAGCCTTCGATAAGGTCCATTTTGGATGCTTGTTCTCACTCCTGATTGCCAGAGGGTTACCAGGTGATTTGTTAAAACTTTTGCTGCATTGGTATACGAGCCAGCATATTGTGGCATCTTGGGAGACATGTATATCTAACTCTTTCAGTGCAGCCAACGGGGTTAAGCAGGGTGGCGTATTGTCCCCAATATTGTTCACAGTATACTTTGATGAGTTGTTTGTTCGATTAAAGGAGTCTGGTATTGGATGTCATCTTGGGCCACACTTTGTCGGCGCCTTAGGATACGCAGATGACGTAACTCTTTTAGCACCAAGCTTATCCGCGATGAAATTAATGCTTTCGACTTGTGTCAACTATGCAAAAGAATATTTAGTTTCATTCAATCCCTCCAAAACTTCATGTTTAAAATTTGGGTCAAAGAGAAGAGATAAAGAGGACCTATTTCTGGATGACACACCTATCAAGTGGGTAGGAGCAACTCGCCATCTTGGGAATATGATCTCCAGCACTGGTGACTATGATGCAGAAGACTGTCGACTCAAGATTCTTCACTTCAATATTGCTGTAAATAAGCTTCAAGGCAATTATGCCGGTCTTAACTCTGCAACAATGAGTGAACTCTTTGTCAGCTATTGCTCTTCTTTCTATGGTTCTCAACTTTGGAAGCTGGGTTCTGCATCTGCGAAATCAGTTTGTGTACAATGGAACAAAGGAGTGAGAAGGATCCTCAAGTTACCACATAACACCCACAGATGGCTGTTAGCACCTTTAGTTGGTCAGGTCGACCACATCTCAGTTCAGTTTGAGCGCCGTTTTTAAAAATTCTTTGGATCTACGCTAAATTCAGAAAATGCGATAGTTGCGTACTGTGGTCGTATTTCCTCTATACCCAACTCTAGAATGGGAGCGAATCGTGCATATATCCTGCGAAAAATATGGTGCTGAAAGTGTTTGCTCAGTCTGTGATGCTGACCGGAATGCGATTGTGAGGGTGGCGATTGAGTGTCGCGAGTTGTTGCAGTCAGAGTTGATGATTTATGGCTTGGAGCTCGATGTGATCCAGGAGATTTTCCATGATCTTTGCACCCTTTGATTAGTATGATGATGTGATGATTTGTATCCTTATGATTGGCGATGTTATTGGTTCCTTTCTTTTATTTCTATTTTTTTTTTTTTTTTTTTTTTTTTTTCTTGTTCATGTTCTGTGTGTGTGGTGTGCAGTCTTGCATGACAATATATATATATATATAAAATACCCCCATAAAACATCAAAATAAGAGGCTGATGAGATACACTAGAGAGAACAATAATAATCATAATTATATGATCGCTTCACCTGTTCGACGTGCATTGAAACTTCCACAGACGTACTTCCAACCCAGGTCACATGACCACAAATGGTGATATCCTGAGAAGGAATCAAAGCCTCAGGCATAATATCTGCGTAATATTGTGTCACATTCTGAATAAACACTCGGAAGGGTGACGCCCACCTATGCTATCCACCATCGCAGTCACGAAACTGAGAGGTGATCGATATTCTCTTTCTGCTCCGTTTGTTCGATTATGCGAAAAACTGATCCACACTGAAATTGAGAATTACAAGAGAATAAAAACCTAATTGCAGTATGATATACATACCAGCCATAGTATCCAAATCTTCCATAATTCGGCCATAACGAACCAAGTTGAAAGAATTTACATATTTTCCACGCAGTTCTTTGTCAGATTTCAGTGGAATTACTGCTGCTTCATAGCTGTCTATCATGCTCTTGGACGGAAGTTCAGCTTGGCTCTGTGCCAATTCCATTGCAGCAACCTCCGCATCTCTATCTCCTCTAGGAATGAATGCCTTCATTATTAATGGTTCAACTATATTCAATCCTATACCCCCAGTATCTTGGAGATCCCACAATGTTTGCTAAATTGTCTCGCGCTGAAAAGATGTCAATTATACAGGATGAAAAGAGAACGATGAAGATGATGATTAGGCTCACCTGACGAAACAGGAATCACCTTCAAATGCGGTGGGGCCGCCAGAAGGTGGCAGTTCCTGTAGGAGGTGAATTTCCATGGTGATAGCTCTATGCAAGCCCAAAATTTCCTCCTGTTGAAAAGAAAAAGAGAAACTTGAGAAATCTCTCATACAGTAATCAATAATCATTTTAATCATTTTTTAATGAAGTACTCAAGGGACTGAATTATGAATAGTTAATTTGTTTCAATAATTAAGTTTGTTGTAGAAGTTTTAGCTGCATTCTGTAGCCATGATCTGTGGGTCTAATTACTAATATAGTCTTGGAACGAAACCATAGAAGTTTATACTTTTGTTTCACTTTATGAAATGAATGACTGAATTATGTGAATACTGATCAGTGATGGCAGAGATGAGTTCAAATCTTAACTCTCATGAGTCTGATGACACCTAAAGTGGGGTTGAAATTACCATATTAATGATCTTGGACCACTAAGCGTTGATGCCGTCCTCAACATTTTAGAATATTAACATAGGAACTCAATGAAACAACAAAAACGCCAAAACAACATATAATGATATATAATTTGGAAAATTCTCAAGCAGACGATATTTTGTCATCCAACTGCATGTCAGCTTTGAGTGTTTGCTGTGACACTGGGGATAACTCCGAGCAATCGAAATAATCAGTTTTGATGTTATATTCTCTCGTCTGAAACAAATGATGATGTGCATTAAATTTAGATTATAATATAGTTTGAAGAATTCTGCATTACTTATTTCTTAGTTACTAGTCTTCTTAATAATGCGAGGATTCGCTAGGTATGCGGCGTTGCGGTATTATCGCCCACCGGTGATTCCGACTATTGCTGCGTACCGAGGGAATTTGTTGAAGACATCCACTGCTTCAAGCGTTCTCCTCTCCAGAAATTACAGCAGCGAAAATGAGAAAAGTTTCTTCATTACGACTCCTATTTTTTATGTGAACGCAGGTATGCAGATTCAGTGACAATGGTGACCTGCTATCTATGTATCACAGTATTGAGTATAATAATCATATAGCTATCTGCTATGCCCGTACACATATTTTATTATTTATGGTATTATTTGACTATAAAGTTTACTTTCAGCTCCTCATTTAGGCCACATGTACACAGCTGTATTGGCTGATGCGATCGCACGTTGGCAGCGTTTATGCGGCCGCGACGTTGTCTATTCAACCGGCACCGATGAACATGGATTAAAGGTGTTTGAGAGGATTCCATCGTGAGTTCATTGCTCAAGTTTTGAATTTTAAGATTCAGCAAGCGGCTGAGAGCCAGGGACTGCCTCCGCGTGAATTCTGTGATTCAGTGTCATCCAAATTCAAGGTGGATATTCATAAACAATCCAAGACATCATGCTAACAAAATCTTTCAGGGATTGTTTGATAATGTTGATATCTCATACTCACATTATGTCAGAACAACACAGCCATCACACCAAGAAGCGACTCTTGCATTGTGGGTGAGAACTGCTGAGTTTTACTTCTAGAATCCTGCTCTAAACTTTATTATCATCAGAACCGACTAATTGAGAGAGACTTCATTTACAAAGGAACATACGAAGGATGGTACTCTACATCCGATGAGGCTTTCCTCACTGAAGACCAGGTCAAAGAAGTCACAGACAAAAACGGACAAACCACTATGGTTAGAGTCAGCTTGAAAATGACTAACACTGATGGCAATCATGTTTCTAGATGTCGATTGATAGTGGACGACCGGTCGAGTGGATGAAGGAGAGTAACTACATGTTTCGCCTTTCTCATTTTGCGCCTCAGTTATCGGATTGGCTCGATACAAAAGGTTTGCCTGTTGCTCTGACAGAAAATAACACCCTCGTGATTCTTGTGTCTCAGTCATCACACCCGATGTTCATGCTCATGGTCTGAGGAGTCGTCTGAAGTTTGGCCTTGATGACCTCTCTGTCTCGAGGGAACGATCGAGATTGCAGTGGGGAATCCCTGTCCCTGGGGATGATTCTCAAACAGTGAGGAGCGAAATTTAGTGATGATTAAATTACGATTTAATTCTTGTAGATTTATGTTTGGTTAGACGCTTTGACTAATTACCTAACAGTCAGCGGATTTCCTGATCGGCACGATGCCTGCTGGCCTGCTGACGTTCACGTTGTTGGTAAAGACATTTTGACGTTTCATGCGCTGTATTGGCCAGCATTCCTCATGGCGGCTGATCTCCCATTGCCTCGCAAAATCCTCTGCCATTCTCATTGGTTGTCCGATGGTATCAAGGTCTGATTCCGCAAACATTAGCTCCGCATTCAAAGTTTTTCTCCTGCAGATGTCCAAAAGTTTAGGTAATGTGGTGAATCCTCTGGATAGCGTGCAGCGCTATGGCGTTGATGGTCTACGGTATTATTTACTGAGAGACGGCGTACCCCACATGGATGGCAGTCAGTTGTCCATGCATATGTACGTACAGGGTGTTTCTTAATTCCTTTCATTCCAGATTATCGCGATGACCGTGCTAAGACTTGTTTAAACGCAGAAGTTTGCAATACAATGGGTAATCTATTGAGTCGGAGCACTGGAAAAGCCATCAACCCCTCACAGCAATTCCCTTCATTCAACCAAGATGTTTTCCAGGCCTTAGCACGCGAGGATGATGTGTTAATGTGGAAGCGACTGCACTCGCTACCTGGTGAGGCACTTCCTTCAATTTTTCCAAATTCCTCAAAGAAAAAAATAACAAAAATAGTGATACAAAGCGAAGAGAATGACCGGATTAATGCATTTTCAGCTGCAACAAAGAAAGAGTATGAGGATCTCCATGTGTATAGAGCAATCGACTGCATAATGGCGCACTTGAGGGACGTCAATGGTTTCATGCAACATCATCAGCCTTGGCAGATGGCCAAGGACCCGAAATGTGCCGCTGAATTGGCCGTTGTCCTGCATGTTGCCATGGAGAGCCTCAGAGTTGCAGGTATTCTCCTGCAGCCGGTCATTCCTAACCTTGCTTCAGAGCTGCTGAACAGACTCAGTGTGCCAGCGAATCAACGGACATTTAGTAATGCAGAGCGCTCTTTCCCTGGTGATAGTCCGCTTGGTATGGACACAGGTCCCCTCTATAGACGCCTCAAAAGCTGAGATGCTCTGGTATTGGTCGTATTATTTTAATAAATTTGATGTGAAATTTGAGCAGATATCATTTGTCCAACTTTTGTTGTCCACATTTCCAGATTGCATGATCTTCAACAAGCAAAGGTCACTGGTTACAAAATGAATAATAAATTACAAGAGCGAGCGGCCCTTTCAGTTTCATTTATTTTCGCCCTTCCACCATGATGATGTGATATCCAAACTTCGTTTTCACTGGGGGGTCGGTGTATTTCGGTTTGGCTGTTGTGCTGATGGGCAGCTCAAATGCTGCATCTTGGAAAGCTCCAACCATACTGCCTCGAATCATCCAGCCAAGATCACCCTGTGAAAATCAAAAAATAAATTGATAGAAAAAGCATTCAATATTAAGTGAAACACTCACCCCAGAACGAGCCTTGTCTTCGCTGAAATTAGTAGCCACTTCATTAAATTTCATGCCTGCTTTCAGCTTTTCCATGGCTTCCATCACTTTAGATTGTTTCTCACAGAGAATATGGCGAACCTGCGTATGTTCGGAAGATGCATTATGATTTGAACTATCGGAGTATCGCATATGATAGAGCAAGCGCAATGTGGTTGAAATACCTTCACTGAGCTGCAACCGCCTCCCTTTGGTTTTTCGGCTTCGGCTCCTCCGTCTCCTCCTTTGCCTTTTCCTCCTTTACTCCCCTTTGCCCCGCCTCCTCCTCCCCCACCTCCTTTATTCTTCGGCATTTCGCTATCACTGCTGATGTGAGCGAAATTTCAAGCACAAAAGCCAATGGACGTCGTCACGCGAGCTTCGAGGCTTCGAAGGGATCGAAGCGCGAACGCGCGCTGACGGGCACCGTTGATTATCAACTATGAGCATTGGATACTCTAGTAATCATTTATGGAGCCTATTAATCATAATGTCACACACTAGTGATGGAAAACAGCTATATAGTACTGCTACATTTACTAGTAGGCCCCATCAGTACCCGGTAGCATTATGTGGATGTTGTAGGCCTACTGTAGTACATGTAGTATATAATTTTTAGGTTAAGTTGAAGCAGAAGCATAGCAGTGTGTACTGTAATAGAGAGTTGAGACCCTCGAATTAGTCTAATTAATCTTATTGGATTCTTTGTGTGTAGGACCGTTACCTCTAGGGTGCTGCTTCGCGAGCATGGAATGATGGAAGTTACTTGGCAGGTATAGTGCAGGTGTTCCAAGACTCCTGTGGCTAAATGCATCCCAGTGATCCCACGATCCAGTGATCCATCTGTGTTGAGGCGGAAGCGTCGCGAGAATTCTCGCCGACAATTATCAGTGAATTGAGTTTGCAATGAATGTAGAAGAGGTAGTTGTTACCATAGAGGAAGCATAATCATTTTCTAATTTTTCTTCCTCGATGTTGTTACCGTGTGATCCTTTTCAGGCATGCAATTGTCCTTTATTAAATCCAATAAAAAAAAAAGTACCGCGGTAAATGTATATATTTTTTTAATTTCCATAAGATGAATAATACAAGGGTGAAATTATATATTGGGATATCTACATTGAATATGACTATTGCGTCATGCAAATATAGTTATATCTTAGTGATATGCCTAGAAGCAGCAACCTGTGACCATGCAGGTTAAGAATACATGATTGGTGGCCGAATAATTATAGTGCATATAACCATATAATTAGATTCAAATCAGTGAACTAATCACGCTTTTATTAAATTTGCATACAGTGTCGTGATTGTGCATATACTCATCAGAATGTTAGAGTACCTTCCAGTCTGTGTGGTTGACTGGTGGGGTAGCCAAGCTCAACCAGGATTTTGTGAGACTTGTGTTCGTCCTCCATCGTGTATTCCAGTGGTTTGATTCGAGAAAGTATCTCTCTTGAGTATAAACTATTCCGCTGTGAGTCTCTTGTAAATGCAGTCAATGCATCATTCACCAGATTTAATGGAAGGCCACTCGCTTTGAAGATTGCCCGAATACCGCTCTCTTTGTTGCGTATGATATTGTAGTGGACGCACACATATAAAACAATCCTAAGCACTCTTGCAATGGATCGACTCAATGCACCCTTTATAAGGCCATGTTTCGGCAAATAAAATCACTCGTCTCCTGAAGTTCTCTCGTTTCTTCACTTCGCCAAAGTGGTGACCCTGAACGCTCTATGGCAGAAGTAGCAGCTGTGGCAGTTAAGCTGCCAACCTTTTGGACGACCAACGCGACGGCATGGTTTGCTCAGGCTGAGGCCCAATTCCAGCTGAGGAACATCGTCCAAGATGATACTAGATATTACTACGTTGTTGCTGCACTGGACGCCGAGACATCTAACCGGGCCACGCTGATACTGCAAAGGCCCCCTGCGGACGAGAAGTACGCCAAATTAAAGAAATTTCTGCTTAATTCGTTTGAACCGTCAGAGGCAGAGAGGGCAGAACAACTACTCAATATGGGGGAGCTAGGCGACCGGAAACCTACTGAGCTGATGGATAAGATACTGCAATTGAACGGCACTTCTGATCAGCATTTCCTATTGAGACAGATCTTCATCCGAGCCCTGCCAGTGCCTCTGAAGCAAGCAGTTGCCACTCTCCAAGAAGATGACCTCCAATCGTTAGCAATGGAGGCAGACCGAATTAGTGTTTGTTGCAAAACACAATTCAGCATTAATGAGGCGTCAGAGGATGCGCTTGAGATCGACGTCGTGGCAAAGAGGCGACAGAGAAGGCAACTATGTTTCTTTCACCAGAAGTTCGGCACCTCGGCTCGAAGATGTCAAC
>KB308347.1:0-17722 GCA_000328365.1 Capitella teleta
CAGCGCACATAGTATGTTGCGCCCCTGAGGAGCGCAAACAGAGCCCAGTCAATGTAAGCCATGAGCCCCTGAGGAGCTCAGTAAGCTCCTGAGGAATTCAGTAAGCCCCCCAGGAGCCCACACTCTTTATGGAAGATTCCTCAGATCAGCGCTGATAACCCTTCTAGCGCAAACAGAGCCCAGTCAATGTAAGCCATGAGCCCCTGAGGAGCTCAGTAAGCTCCTGAGGAATTCAGTAAGCCCCCCAGGAGCCCACACTCTTTATGGAAGATTCCTCAGATCAGCGCTGATAACCCTTCTAACCGCAAGGCACCGCCACTCGAAGAAAAAGTCAAGTTTCTGGAAAGTGAAATCTTCTGTTTACAATGTGAAATGACTCAAATGACGTCACGAAGAAGCGACAGCTGCGTTATGATCACGAATCATAACGCACCTAATAACCCCTCAACTTTATAACCCACAATATTATTGTTGTTACGGGAATTTTGTTTAATAAGAACAATTTACTCTCCCCCCGCCCACTCTCCTGATCGAGACTTCTGCAGCCGACAAAAAAAAAAAAAAAATATGAATAAAAAAAAATAAAATAAAAAATTAAGAAAGACAATCGCTCGTTCCAAATTATTTTCAAAAAACGCATTCTTTATTCATGGAATCTTGCTGCATCACACGCATAATTATGATGAATAAAGTATTAAAAACTGACTAACAATAATTGCATCATTGATTAAAATTAATCAGGCACATCAACAATAATATTAAGAGATATGTTATCTAAAATACACCATGGATTCAATGAATATCTAATAGCAATTATTTGAAGTGAAGAAAGATATTGAGATTCAAAATATGAATAAGAAAATATATTTCAAAAAAACAGAAGTCATTAAAAATAACACTCATATACATAAATCAATTTTGATAATTCGTGTATCACAGAAAGTTTCATAAAATGAAAATAATCACAGCTCAAACATTTGGAATTATCGGTTATATACCTTTGATTTCATCACCTCAAAATTAACCTAAAAGTTCTGATTTCCATGGGTGGAAAATCAAATTCCCAATATCTCTGATTCTTCTCATCAATTCTGATCAACTGAGTGAACTTCTTATGCGTTCCTGTTATGTTCATCTCATCTATGCCTATGACATCATGCCCAAGAAATAGGTCACTGAGACGAATCTGTGAGAAAATAATCAATTGAGAGGGAGCGATTGAATAATGCTAATCAGAATACCTTCACCCTGGCACCAAGCGGACAGCCAGCATCTGTGAGCTGACAACTGACGCCGACACGATGTATGACCAGCAAGACGCTCTTGCCATCGGCCATCATGCGCATGTTCAACAAGCGATAATCGCACGGCATGGCGCTGCCCACGAGGGCGCTAATAGCGGTCAGAGGGAGAGTGGGTCCGAGCGGGTGGAAGAACATGATGGGAGGATGTTCAAGGGAGTTGGTTGCCAAATGGGAGAGCAGAGACGGGAAGGCTGTCGGGATATCCGGAGGTTTCTGAGGGAAGAAGAGTTGAAAAGATGTTCAGTTGGTGTTTCACATTCACCTTGTGAGATGTGGTAAAATCTTCAACGAGCAGAGCAAATGAGCTGTGAGTTGGGAGAGAGTGAGTGAGTCCTTCGTTGAGGCCGCGCCAGTCGTCCTGCATGAGACGACGGTCCAAAATGACCTCCAGCCACCCAAGGTCAAGGCTGGCTACCCCGTGACTCTGTGCGGAGAGCAGAGAGACCCTAGACGAGGAGTCTTCCAAGAAGGACGTGGAGGTCATTGGGTAGAAGTTGCCCTGAATGAAGAGTCGGCTCTGGTATTTTCTCTTCTGCATCTGTTATTCAAAGGCATCGGGTCAGACGAACGTTACAGAAGAAAAATGGCTTCATTTGCATATGGAAATCCTCCAAATGAAGCGATTTCACATCATGCAGGAAAATGTCCACACACATGATCAGAATGAGAAAGATTTCCATTCACCTCACTCAAAACTCAGGTAAATAAGATTGAACATCATAATGAACTGCAAGGAAGCACCTGAAAGCCATTGAGATCAGTGAAGAAAGTGCCGTCAGTGTTTCGGATGTTTGTTTTCAATCGCATGGCCAGCTCGGTGTTGTCTTGTCCCAGCAGATTCACCACATTCTCAATGAAGACCCAGTTGCCTTGAGTACCTAGATCAAAATAACCTAAAATACAGCTCTAAAATTGAGAGAAAAATCACCTGAGACGGCAAACAGCGTCACTGTTTGTGTCACAAGAGGAAGGAATGTTGTCACTGACGAAGCCACTGGACCACGCAACACCACAGACTCTGGCTGCTTACACTGTAATTCCTGAAGCAGAGGTTAAAAGCGTAATGCTGAGAGTGGTGAACTTACTTTAGCCTCTCCATCTGGGAGAAACACATAGGCTCCACTTTTATCTCTCAAGGGATTCACCCACGACCCAGTGCTGTACGTCACAAAACTCATGCCAACTTTGTGCGGGATGGAGTCCCTCTTTGTGGTGACTCCCTGATGAAAGATTTAGAGTTTTAATTTTGAATATTCTTGATGGAAGACAGAAAGGAGTAAGGATCTAAGTTGATTTGTGCCTGCTTTAGCTACATTCAGTATATGCCTAATAATTATTAACAGTTTGCTGAGAAAGACAGCTCATGCAATTGCATTTACCGTATTGTCTTGGTTATACGTACGTGCAGTGCGCTAAGGCTGAGGTTGAGAGCATGTCAGTTTCACTGTGCCTGGACGAGCATTCCACAAGAATCCATTGTAATTCCGGGGAAGTGTGTCCGCGCGTGACCCATATTTAAGTAATGTTTAAAACAACAGGCTGCATAGCCAGAAGAACCTGCATGGCGTCAGTTCAATTAAAGATAGGCCTACTGGATGCTTGGTACATTTATTCTGTTTACAGCATTTAAGATTGAGTGACACAAGCCATTAATACCATAGCTCATAAGAAGCGACCTACATAATATGGTATGCATATTATGCTAATTGATTTAATGAAATCGACAAGCAGCGAGCTGTCTGTGTATAACTTGCCTTTTGTAATTTTTCCTGAATAAAGTCAAAACAACTTGTTAAAAACTGAGATTGCTGACACTGCCTGGAATAGTTAAAGTGAGATGTCAGCACAGAGCTTGCTGCTATAAATACCTTGGCACTAGTGGGCGTGTACATAAATTAATCAAATTCTGGTTTGAAAAAGGTCGTTTAAGATGCGCGTTTAATTAGGAGGATACTTATAACCAAGACAATACAGTATGCCAAAATGAGACCGAAAAACTATTAAACCTTATTTTTACCTGTAACAAACCTGAACAGCGACAGAAAGAGGCACGAACTGCAGAATTATCAACAAAGATATCTGACCCCACCCCCTCAGATTTGATGTTGAAGAGTGAACTGTGAAAGAAAAACAATTAATTCAACAGCACAATCTCAGAATATTCTGACTGACTCAATGTCATGTTTGTGCTGAATTCCATGAACAGTGATATTCGCCCGTACGCATGCAACTGCAGCTTTCGACGATTTTTCAATCATGAAGAAATTTAAGCTCAAAGCTGCTAAGCTGACCTTAAACAGAACCTGAGAGAGGAAGACATAATATTAATCGCTGAAAGAGGAGGAATAAAGACATGCCTCAAACTCATCCTGCTTGAACACTTTCTCGTTCATGGTTGGATTAAGCTGACAAGGAATACTGTGTCCCCGAAGGTCCTTCACGACAATGTCCATGTGAGGAACACGCAGATGCAAGACCTCAGTGCGTTCAGCCGCCAGAGGATTGTAGACAGAAATCATTCTGTGAGAGAAACACAGGTGGATCATAATAATGCTGAGTTGTTTAATATTCTACATACCTCGGGAAATCTTGTATAATGCTTGTTTGCAGCAATTTTTCGCTACCAGGCCGCGAAACAAGCTAGATTTAAGAATTAAGATAAAACAAAGTCATATTGCAAGGATGTACGATTGAGAACCCACAGGAGTGAGGGATGGGAGAGAATCCATAGTGGAACCCTTGGCGGCCAAGAAGGAAGTGAGTCTTGCAAGAGTTTTCTCTAAAGCTAAATTTGCCCGTTGTATACTGCAGAAGATTCATAATTAAATACTAATCTGAATGACCAAAGCAGCCAGACCTGACCAAGTAGTCAACAGCCACTGTCTGAGCAGCAGTTCCCGTGACAGCGTCATGGTGCTGCATCAAGGCAGATGTCTCTCGCGCTTCACGTATGTGACCCAGCATTTCTTCCATGAATGCTGAGCGGGCTTTCCTCTCTTTGGGACGAATTGTGTGATGGGAACTGGCAACTGCTAAACTGTAGAGTATCTCTGCAGATCTAAGACAACATACGAGGTCAAAGTTCATAGCTGTTGCTGAGAATGAGGTATATCAACCTCAAGTAGTGCGAAAGACGTCTGATGGCTGATTTAAGGAAAGGCCGACTGCTGAAGTATCCGCTCCAGTATTGCTCTCCACGGTCGTTATAAGTGAAGAAATCACCATTGAGCTTTGGAGGAGATGACGCGAACTTCGCAGCCTGGAGGTACTCCCCGGGTGTGGCGAATTTAACCTTGACGTACATATCATCCTGGCTGTTCATGTACTTGAACAGTCGTCGCAGGTTGCCGAGGTGTTTATCCCAAGCGGATGCGGAGTTGAATCTGAAGTCATCGCCATGCAGGACAAGCAGCTTGTTGTGAGTAAATAACTGCGACTTCTTTCGATATTGATCAAGTAGCGCTGTAGCTCTGAATTCAATTATTGACATTAAATTAACTGTATAACTGGCTCAATTCCTACTTTTGATGAACATTGTCTTCTGTGATTGCTTCTGGCTTTTGGTATTTCCCCCATGACCAACACTTGTTGTGGTCAAAGTCAAACTGACAACAGACATTGATGTCGGGACCACAACTGTAGACAATATTGTAGAGGAGAAATGGCTCCAGATGGGTGTACATGGAGAACTCGCCAGAGGAGTCTGGGGAGAAAAAAAAAGTGAAATGAATAATCATGTGAGGAATTAATTCAGTTTGCATGCTGATCATAGAATGAATGACTATTCAAGTCATGCTTTAAACCAGCTGTCCTTAGTTGGAAATTAATTACTGAGGAGTCAGAAAAACAAACTCATTAGTACCAGGTAATTAACAAGAAAAAAATATTCTTATTAACAGAATGAATGAGTGAATGAATGGGTGATTTTTAATGGCACTCTAGATACAAATAAGTATTATATTAGTGCCTCCAGCAGGGAATATGGAACATAAGACACTCAATTAAAGGCAAGACTTAAAGCTGGAAAGAATCACAGACAACAAAGATGAACTTGGAATGACTAGATGTGACCATCACAAAATATTTTCAAAAGTGGAATTGATACTCTCCATGAAATGTGAATGTAATATTATTTGCGATTGCATTGAATATTTTTTTTTCTCCAAATGTTAACACAAATTATCGAGTTTGCATTTAGGAATTAAGATTAATTGACTGTAACGCTGTACATGTAGCTTTTGAGACATTTGATTTTAGGACACACATCTTCCGCGTGCATTCATTGAGTCATGAATGTAGTGACGATAAAAGTCCTCTCACTCTGATGGAAGAGGCCAACCAAACATCAACGATCAATTTAGTGATTAAAAAGCTCAAATCAATTTAATGATTAAAAAGCTCAATCAACACTTTATAATCAGTGTTTATTTATTATAAATAAGCAATGGTACTGTAGTACATTGGGTTCTTCAACATTAATCGAAAATAGACAGCAAACATATGTCGAATAATTTCAGAAAAATTGTTGCTTAAATAATTATTGGGCTGATTACTGGCAATTAAACTAATTGTAACTGTATAATATTATATTGGCTCCACAACACTACACCCAATTGAAAAAGAACCCAAATTAATTACATAATAATATTCAACCCATTCTTTTGTTGACAAATTACAATAGTAGCAGATCGACCAGCACCGAAATTGAATCAATAATCAACTAGGGAAAACACTAAACAAATTTATACGAAAAATCTATCATCGAAATTCATAATTAGTATTTTTGTTTGCATTAAATAGGTATAATAAAAAAATAAAAAAAACGAATTTAATTAGTTGGGTTGGATATGACGCACTAATATAGATTGATTTCCGAAATGCCTCAAATAATGATTAACAGCAGATGTATGCAGTACGGTACACGATAATGATAAAAGGACATTGTCCTTGCAATAACTGTCAAAGCAAGATTTCATATTAAACTCCGGCAAATTACATCAATGAAAAATGCCCATTAACACATACCAGTACATGCAAAATAAGGGTTATTAGGACAACATAAGGTAAATAATAATTAATCTGCGGCTTCACTCAGCAGAGAATGTTTGAGCCAAGTAAGACGTACAACTTCATCTCTGGAATTTGATTGGCACTCACATAGCAATATTAAAATTTTCAAATTGGAAATAAAGAGTGGTCCAAGGAGCGAACAGAAGAGACATTCACGTGATTCCACGCAAGTGAATAATTAAATGTAAATTATTGACACTGTCCAACAGCCTGGTAGTTGGTATAATGATAAATCTGAGAGGAATTACCATATATTGTTTAATTTGCGGGTGAAAACAACCGCACAGCCAAATGAGCAATGGAGTTGATGAGTGAGACAAAACAAAGATGACGGAGGAGAAAGAGAGCAAAGAGGACACGGCGCTGGTCAAGAAGGACAACGGAGACCTCGAGTGGGAGATATCCTACTGCAGGTACGCTTTGGTGTGCGCCTACGTCACAGTCATCGGCTTCTTCCTCATCTCCATGGCAACTCTGGTCATCGCACTGCGCAACAGCAGTGTCTCCGGATTGGCCGTCGCCTTAGAAACCCTTCTGGACAGCGTGACATCCATTGTGGTCATCTGGAGGTTCAGCGGACCCATCTCCCGCTCAATGCTGTACAGTAACCCACGCGAGAGAGTGGCATGCATCGCGTGTGGCTCTTTGTGTTTCCTTGTGTCGCTCATATTGTGCACTCGGTCAGCAATTTCGCTGGTGACTCGCGTATATGAGACGCCAACCATTGACCTGTTGTACGTCCTCAGCGTCAGTGGCACCCTGGGGTTGATACTTTTTAGCGCTAAATTATTCATAGCGGCCAAACTGGGCAGTTTGTCCATTCTGACAGACGCCATTTCATCAGGCATTGGGGCTCTGCTGGCTATCACCGCTATTGGAGCTTACTATGCCAACGTGTGGTATCTGGATGGAGCCATTGGCATCTTGGCTGGGGCAATGCTGGCTACGTACGGGGCTGGAATAGTCACTTATGAGATGTGCAGTGGTGACAAATGACAAAAACTTCCTAAGATAGAAAACTTTTCAAATTTTTCACAAATTCATTTCTGCAGAAAATACTATTATTGCTATCTAAAAATGTGAAAACAATCGTTTCCAAATTGAGCCGTGTTATATTTGGATCAAAGGAACAAGCAGTTCAGGGCTGCTTAATATTAGATCATTTGAATGCAGGAAATGACATTGATCAACCTTATTAATTTAAAATTAACTAATTGAATACTATATTGTTGCCCTGTAGAAGTGTATTTTATATGGATGCTTTGAGTGGATTTAATTATTATTATTAGCTCATAAGAAACAATTACAACAATTACAATCGTGTGTTATAGACACATGCAGTTAGTGCGACTAAAACATATTGCCTGAAACGTCAACTGCTGGGCATGTATGAAATGATGACGTGGTAAGTCATTCAGATCGACAGGGTGTGCGTGGCTCATACAAATGAAACATATCTGAACAGGCTAGATTGCAGCACGCTGAAGACGGACTGTGGGGTCAAATACCTCCGCTCATCAATACCATGATTTTGTATAAGGAAGGAAGAAAGAAAAGGAAGAAAGAAAACAAAACAAAACACCCAAAAAAACATGATCATTGCCGACATCCGAAGGTGTATTTGGCAATTGGATTAATTCAAAGTCAATTATTATGATGAGATACTGAATGAATACATGTGAAACTGGGGGAGCACAATACATTTATTAATTGTTTCCTAATTTATTTTTAATTAATTAACTTTCGATCGATGCTTGCAGGCACCTGAGGCGTCACAGGTGGCAGTTTGTTTTTTTTACAGAATAATTAATGGCTAATTAATTAGCGTGGCTAATTCTGTTTATCCTCAATACTCGACTACATGACAATGATAATTTTTACATTTATTTGAGACAAAATATAGCCTCTTAGCTTACTACCCGGCATCTATGATTATAGAATACAATTATTCAAATTTCGATCCATTGAATGCTGATTGATCCGCTATTAGCATACATCAACTATTATATGATATAATATGAGTATATACAATTACGTTAAATGCCTCATCCATAAAACCGCAAAATTTGCAGTCCGCGAAAACTGATGCATGATGGCCTGACTGATGATATTTACGCCCTACCAGTGTATTTACCATATATTTACTGTATAACCAGTGTTATTGATCGTCGCTCAGTGAAGGCCTAATTTTTCGCCCATTCCATAGCACTCCTTTATAATAACAATATTATTATTACGCTTGTCATACTGAGTGGTCAAAACAACTCAAGTGAAACATAGCTTTTTATCGCATTCAGCCTTAGCATTCTGATCGCTGATCGTACATGCAACTGTATGCGGGTTGTTCGCCGATTCCGCAAATTGATCGGCGGCTGTGCACTGCACCAATTCAAACTTCGCCGCGCGTCTACAGGCCAATAGAGCTCTATAGGCTTTGCATCTGTGAAATCCGCCACGTGAGCATTTGAGAACTTAGCGGTAGTATTAATTTTCTCATCAAATTTGAATGGATGGGAAGAGGAAGGAGCAACGAAAAGGGATGAAGGAGCAAAACCAGCGAGAACTGAGAAGAAGACTGAAATTAGACTTTTTCTTATTTAAAAACTTTTTTAGAATAAGACTGAGCATGTTTGTAATTTCCTACTTTGTATATAGGCCCTATATAGTCATCTCGGCCCTGTTTAAAAGTTGGTGATTTGCTTTGTAGTGACTTCTCTTGGTGCCATGTCTTCTCCATGCTGTGTTGTCAACAGTTCCTTTCTTTCTTCTTTTTTGGAAATAAAATCCACGTTTCATTGCTGCTGCTGCCTGTCGTCATCCACAACATATCCACTCCGGTTTTCACCTTTTGTTGCATTCTTTGTGATGTCTGTTGTATTTTGATTTTATTTTCTCAACTATTGTATTCTGTGCTGTGTACATGTGTAATACTTTGTCAAAATGAATGTAGACGAGACTCCGAACCCGGCCAACGAGACGAACGTCGGCTCGGACGTGGTTGCAACTCCACCAACTCAAGAAACTCACAACAGGCCTACGAGGGAAAGGAAGCTTAAAGAAAGAGGCAGAGCATACCATAAGAAGAGAAGAGAAACCGCTTTCACCAAAGCTATCGGTGCGTGGAAGAAAGTAACTGACTCAGCAACCGAGTCCGAGGCAATACTTCTCGCAGTGTCAGAAGTCGAGTCTGCTTACCAAGAATTAAGAGAAGTTGTGGACAAAAAGGCGGCCACAAAATGCGATGAAAAAATGCAGAAGGTAAAAGATTCAACTGATGAGAGTGTGCAGTCCTTGAAAGACATGGAAGACGAGAGCGAATTAGAGGTAACCCTGGATGAGATTTTGTCAACTTTGGACAATATGGCAAAGGTGCCAGAAATCCTGCCAATCAAGTCTTCCAGCCCCGTGATCGAGAGTAAAGAGATTCTTCACACAAGAAACACAGAAGTTGTCGAGAATTCTGAGAAAAACACCATGCGTAGCCAGCATAAGGAGTATAAAGCGAACTTACAAGTCTCAGAACTCCAGGGCGTCATCGATTGCTTGGAGATGCCAAAGGGTGACGTACAGTCCTTTGACGGTGACTCGCTTCAATACACAGAATTCATCTTGAGTTTCGAAGATCTGATTGGATCGAAGTCTGTTGGCAATGATGCAAAGTTGAGACACCTGATAAGATTATGTAAAGGAAAGGCTTACGAAGCCGTGCGACCTTGCCTCCTGATGCCTCCAGACGAAGGCTACTCCACAGCCCTGAAGGTGTTACAAAGACGTTTTGGGGACGATTTTCGTGTGGCTAGAGCCTGCGTAGCAGCACTCGTGGACGGCCCCATATTGAAGGGCAGCGAACAACTTCTCGAATTTGCGGACAGGGTCAAGTCGTGCACGATGACCTTGACCTCCTTAGGACGAGCACATGAAATGGACTCTCAAGATTCCATGTTGAAGATTCTTGGAAAACTCCCGTACTTTGTCCAAACCAGATGGAGGACACTAGCAGTCTCCGAAAGGAATGCAACTGGGTTTTACCCACCCTTTGCAAAAATTGCAACCTTTATTGGAGGCGTTGCCCTGAAAGCGAATGATCCACTCTAAGGAGAACTGAGATCTGCGAAAGAGCGCGAGAGTCACAAGCCTACCAGAAGACAAGCACCTGAGACAAGGACTTTTCTACAACAAGCTGAACCTGGAACATCTGCGTTCAAGTGTCTCTTCTGTGAGAAGCAAGGGCAAGAAATAGTCTCCAGCTCTCATTAGTGATGCTGACTTGGATTTTGCCATCGCACTATAGAATGATACTCCATTTGTTCTTGGATCACACATCGTTCATGTATGGACTTCTGATGATAAGTGTGAGGTGTACCAGGGGGAAGTGCTTGAAGTTGGTTTCGAAGTTGCTGATGGAAGAAGCAAGAAGAAAGTTCCTGCTGTTGAGGTGGGCTCCACATTCCTGGGCAATCTCACTTCACTGCTGAAGACTGTGAAATGCCAATTCACGAATTAGTCGCAGATATAATCATTGGTGATCTGTCTGTTTGTACAGTGAGTGAGTGAGTGATGGGGTTTTACGGCTCCACCCAACCCATTCGGGTGATACGGGAGGCAGAACAGAAGGCCCGGGACCGGGGTTTCCCCCTACTCTTGTAATGAATAGTGACCTAGGCCTTCTCTATATACCACTAGTAATTGACCTCTCTGGCCTGCCACAGGTCAAAATATGGGCTACTCTCAGGTTACTAATACTTGAAATCTTCCTTGTGAAACCCAATTTTCACCCATTGATTCTAATCTGCCCAATTGGAGCCCGTTCTTGGGCAAGGCAAAGGGACCACAGACGTTTGCTACTGAAGATCAAAAAGGGCGGCAGACAGTGAAGGTGAAGAAGGCCCAAGTCAAAAATGAGGAGATAGACCTGAATGAAGACATTCTCGTGGAGCTTATGATGGAAAAAAAGGTATTACCTGTACATGTTCAAAAGAAAGAGATCAACAGATGAAACTTTTTTGCACCAAAAGACAGCAGAAATACGTGGAGTCTGCACTGCTCTCGGGTTACATGCAAACGGAACCAAATTGGAGTGCCTGAATAGGCTCAAGAAGCAGATCGAGACGAATGATGCCAACTTTGTGAAAATCTTCACCCAGTTTGTTGGCTCATCAGGTTAACAAAAAGGCTTCTCTCTTTACAGGAAATTACATTCCACAAACACAGTATGTAATTGAAGTGTGCATAGATAACCATTAGTAATTCATATCGCATGCTTGAATTCAGGTAATTTTTTTATTACACTTTAGATTTTACCCTATGTGGAATGTAATTTCTGATTTTTTTTAAACGTAAAATGCCTGTACTTATTATTCGCTTACTTTTTTACTGGTATTGTACACAGCAATTCAGAGTGATTTGGGGCAGCGCAATGTGAAATTGTTTTAATGTATCGAATGGTGTAGGGCAGGGCAAAGTCCTGTCTCCTGTTCCTTTTAATATTTATGTGGATAATCTGATATTAAATATATATATTAGCTGATAAAATTAACGATGAACATTCATAAGCTAGCAGATGAGTTTAACAAGCTTCATTTGTGACAGGGAGTTCAAGGATATGAAATCCATGCGTCGTGTTTCAACGTTTGGTGTAGACAAGGCTGTCAAGGAAGCTGTGATGAAAATAGGAGACAGTTCTTTGAGAAGAAAGATTTCTGAAGCAGAAGACTTGATTGCAATGGATGCAGTTTATCATGCTGCTTGTCTCACACGTCTTTATAGAAAAGCTGAGAAGGCCGGGGAGCTAAAAATTCCTGAGAGTGAAAATGATATGCCAGCTGATGAATGTGTTGACGAGAAAGCGTTTGATGCTATGATTGAGCATCTTCTTGAACAGAGAGGGAGTGTGGCTTTGATTTCTTTGATTTCTCTACGAACGTTCTACCTGCAACAGCTCGATTCTTTTGGTTACATGGCAACAATCGACTTTGTGCATGCAACCAAATTACGACACCGAATCATCGAGAGGCTGCCTGACATTAAATTAATTGAGAAGAATAGAATCTGGTACTTGTTTTTCAATGAGGATGCACATCATGCAATATTGAACTGCTCTGCCTCTGATATCAATTTGCTTTCAAAGGCAGCCACTCTTTTGCGCAAAGATATTTTGAACAAGAAATAAAAATTTACAGGCTCATTTTCTTATTCTTCTGAGGCTGGCTCTTGGCTAATACAGCAATAACAATATGTGAAGAAGAAGGCGTGGTGTTCCCACTTCAGGCTGAGAAAGGTGTTTTCACAACTGGTGGGATGGACAACATTGATTATAACCCATCTTCAGCTACATCACAAATAACTCTTCATGGCACTGGTATTCGCATTGTGCAGCACCATTCCTTGGCAACCATCTCCCCTCACGAAGCCCGTGAGAATATGATCAACCCCGCAGTTTCTGGCAAGAAGTCTGTCATGCCTCTACCCCAATCGTACTGTGGTATGGAAGACATTTCGTATGTCCATAGAGAGAAAGTCTTTGTTCCAAAAACAAACTTTGATGGTGAGATTTTCCCGTTTGAAAGTTACGCAGCTGAAATTCTTGAAAGCGGCTATGCCTGGTTGGATGAGGTGAAGTTGTGGTCAGCACGCCCAGTGAGGCGAGTGAGTGAGTGATGGGGTTTTACGGCTCCACCCTATCCGATCGGATGATACGGGCGCCAGAACAGAAGGCCCGGGACCGGGGTTTCCCCCTACTCTTTTCGATAAATCCCAAGGGATCTTTATCCTGCATACCACCATAGAGAGTAGTACACAGCGCCCGGCCTTGTTACGCAGTTGGGCAGCACTGCAGAGTCACCGGAGAATTACAATTATAACAGATTACAATTATAATTCACAATCATAACGCCTGCAGCCTGATCGGGTCTCAAACCCGGGACCTCGACCCCCACGGTCGGCATTGGATTGTAGTCAGCGATTTAACCCACTGAGTTATCCGGAGGAAAGAAGACATGCATTGTCTCATAGGAGAATTTTGGGACCAATTGAGTCGCTTCAAGGCCCACGAATATCGAGTGAATCACCAATACCTACATTACCTCTCCCTGCGAAAAAGCATGAAGAACAATTGATCCACATTGACTTTTCTGAGAACTATATTGCGAAAATGGCCAGTGCAATTCAGAGTGCACACTTTGGTGCAAGCATGAATCAAATAACACTGCACACTGGGGTCTTTTATATAGGCCAGGGAAAAGCACAACCGTTCTGCACCATCAGTGATTCAATGGAGCACGGGACCGTTGCCATTTCATGATTTGGGTCCATTTGCGGCCTATCCTTAATGAGATCTTGAACAACCACACTGATGTCCGCGTCATGCACTTTTTTAATGATGGACCGACGACTCAATATCGTCAAAAGGCCAACTTCTTTCTTTTCACCAGAGTCTGAAGGCAGTTCCGGGGACTATGCGCATGCATCAGTTGGCCACCAGTGAGAAGGAACCAAACACCATCCATCATCGTGAGCAGAGCTAAGCTGTTCCTGTTTGAATGCTCCCTTGTGCAGCTGTTTCGATGTTAAGAAATTCACATTCTACCCTAACAAGCGAGGTGAGGTTGAGCGCATCAAATTCTGGCTGATTCTGAAAATGTTTTCCATTTTCAGAATGCATTACTATGGAGCCTGAGGTAATATCGACAGAATCTGCGGAATCCAGTGAGCCTGAGATGGTTCCCACAGCTGAGGTGGTTTCTGCAGCTGCAGAGTCAAGCGTCCTGGAGCACAGTGGTTTGTTCAATAATGAATTATGCTTTCAATTTCTCCCCATTCCTCTTTACTTTAGAAGAGCAAGTGGAGATAGAACCAGCTTTGATGAACAAATTTGTAATCGTGCACTATGACTCTAAATTTTACCCTGGACTGGTCACTGATATTGATCGAAGCGATGTCCAAGTTAAGTGTATGCACAAAGTCGGGGATAATAGATTCGTTTGGCCACTTTGTGACGATGTTTCCTGGTATGAGGCCTGTGAAGTGAAAGCTGTCATACCTGAACCAACAAAAGTGACAACAAGGCATTGCAAGATTGAAGAGGCTGTATGGAAATCCTTCTCATAAGCTGTATTCATCTTTCTATGCCAACATATATCCCAAATTATGTGCCTCTTTTGATTCTGTGAATGACGAGAGCATTTTCAATTTTTTTTATTCTAGTCTTAAGGTGACATTTTGTGTTTTATTTCATGGTTAAGTCTTTCAAGATATGATCTCACTTACTTTTCTGTTGTTTCAGGTTTATTTTTGTTATTGTTATTTTGACCAGTTAAACAATCTGATCAATAATCATTTGATACGAAAAAGATTGTCTGAATTTTGTGAGGCGACCACAGATCAGGAGAGTCTCTGCTGTGCCAACTCAGTTATTGAATTAATGAAAATTAGAGAAGGTAGCTTCATATCGCCAATAAACCCGACAGAAGCTACCGATCTTCTCAAACTCATGTATTGTAACAATGACTATTTGTGACTTTTTTTTCCCTTTCCCCCTTTCCCTTTTGTCTCACGTGACGGTTTCACTTTCGTGACGGTTTCTTCTTTTCACACTTCATTTTCATTTTTTTCTCCATTAAAATTATTGTAAATCAAGAATTCACGCAATAAATGGTATATATATATTATTTTGCAGTTCCTCAAGCTTTCAGGTTTGGTTACGTTTGTGACCTGTTTTCAGTTACGTTTGTGATATTACGGCGTTGTTTTATCTATTTATATGTTTGGAAATCCTTTTTAAGCATTTTATGACCTATTTTTTGCCTTTCCCATAGATTTTGTGCTGTAATAAATTTTGAGGCTTGGTAAATTATATTTGGTTACGTTTGTGACATTGTCGCCGGTGCTCTCGCTAAATGATTGTCTAATTAACCAATGAGAGATCATGTGAACTCTGCAACTCAGCCAGATTTTTTTCACTTAATGGTTATTCTTTACACAGGAAGCAAGATGTAGCTACTAAAAAAGGTGATTTTAAAATTTGAAATCATTTTTCACAAAAACCGGCTCATTTGTGAGAATGACCCAGGTATATATGTGTATAAAACTGGAAGTTACATTAAATGATCATGAATTCAGCGCTCAATTTCAGACGCTCGTGGAAAATTGTGTAATTTGGCAATTAAGAACGCTACCACCAGCCTCAAGGCTCAAACTCACAGAAACTAATCTTGATATATTTTGCCACCTAATTAAATAATAAAATACACAAACTATATCCTCAGTTTATAAATAAAACCACTTGAACGCTCGATTGAACAAATTATCAAATTCTATATGCAAATGAACCAGCTTTGGGAGGGGGGAGGGGCCAGAGGGGGATCCTTCATTACTTCAATTGAAAAATGTCATTCAGATTGCTTGATTAGTCCTGCTAATTCCTGAAGTGAAGTCTAATATTGGCAAAATAGAGTTGTTGTTTTATTTATGCTGAGTGCCAAAAAGGCGAAGGGAAATCATCACAGATTTTGTGTTATAGTGTTTCTCTCTTGAGATACCATGCATGCAAAACAAACATCCTAATTAGTAAGTATGCAGTGAAAATAATGTGCCACAGCATGACACATTTTACATTTTTGTATAGTGTTATACTGTCATATAATTATGCAGTTGTGTGGTGCACGGATTTTTCTTTTTTAGGGGGGGGAGGGTTCTGTGTGTTGAGATCCTGAATAGAGATGAGCCTACTTTGAAGCCCAGTATTACTCATTTTATCATTTCAAATTTTCAACTCATTAATAACTTTATCTTATATAATAATTGTTATATTAAGAAGAAAAGCTCTAGCCTGGAGGGCGCTGAACAACATGACCAAGATATGGAAGTCCCATATGTCCCGACAGGTCAAGTTGAGCCTCTTCTTGGCAACGGTTGAATCCATACTCCTGTATGGATGTGAAACATGGACCATGACGAAAGCACTAGAAAAATCGTTAGATGGCTGCTACACACGAATGCTCAGTGCGGTACTTAATATCAGCTGGAGACAACACATGTCCAACGACGAGCTATACGGAGAGCTTCCCAGAGCGAGCAACAAAATAGCAGCCAGAAGGATGGAACTCGCTGGGCACTGCTATCGCCATCCAGAATTAGCCACAAGCAGGCTAATACTCTGGGAGCCAGGACACGGGCACCGGCAGCGTGGGAGGCAGAGGATGACCTGCGTCGATGTCATGAGACGAGATGCCAATGCAGAAACATCTAGCGAGCTGGCTTCATGCATGAAAAACCGGGAAGACTGGAAGATCCGTGCTAGGGCCCGGCTGAGGCCGCCCTAGTAGTAGTAGTAGTATATTATATTCACATTATGAAATTACTGTTTGTTGCTTTTAGCTAGCTATGAATGCATTCTTGTTGAAATAAGTTCACAAAAACGGTCCTGGAAATTTTTAATTGCATCCTGGAAAAGTCTTGGATTTCTGTGACCAGGGAGGCGTGGGAACCCTGAATTAACCAATAAAGTGTATCATTGCTCGCCTGTAGTCGCATCTATTTGGAGTGGTCCGCAACACTATATGTGCCACACACTTGAGGCGGGTGGGAGTGGCTCATATAGACCCTGAACATAGTCCGTACTGTGATTGTTCTTTGGGCGTGTCTATTGGACGAGTCACTCAGAATCATTCTCTATTTCTCTGTGAGGTAGAAATCATTGTAAACTGCACTCACAAAGGGTGGTGATGATCCTCGCAGCAAGCCTTATAACCATATCATCTCCTCCTCAATTCTACACCCAAAGAAGAAAGAAAGACAGATCGAAGAAAGAATGATGCAGCTGATAAAAGGAAGAGCTGTCGGAGAACTCCCAAGAAGAGGAAGAAAAACTCCAAGGAGAAGACTGTGGAGCAAAGTCCAGAAGTCCAAGAAGAGAAGAAGTCTGATCGAGCAGATCGAAGAGTGAGAGAACAAGGTGGAAAAAACGACTTTGAGCTGCCCAACTGCGTAACAAGGCCGGGTGCTGTGTACTACTGTCTATGGTGGTATGCAGGATAAAGAACCCTTGGGATTTATCGATAAGAGTAGGGGGAAACCCCGGTCCCAGGCCTTCTGTTCTGGCGCCCGTATCATCCGATTGGTTTGGGTGGAGCCGTAAAACCCCATCACGCATCAGGCACGCAGCTTAGAGGTTTTCAGATCAGACCCCTTGTCAAATTAGGCACATCAATTTATCAAAATATGGAATCATGCCATATAATCATATAAAAGGCAGATATAACCGAAATACAAGTCCAATTGGCTTCCCTTTCAACTATTGCTATCTTATTTAATATATTTGTATGATTCAAGTCTGATGATCATAATCAGCT
>KB308347.1:38649-51773 GCA_000328365.1 Capitella teleta
GTGTGTGTGTGTGTGTGTGTTTTTTTTTTTTCCCTGTTTTCTGTTTCTGTTTAATTTTTTTTCTCACGTTTTCATTCATTTGCAGGTGACGCATAAACAACTTTGTTTCTGTCACCATCAACTGTCACTGTTTGCCAAACTTTACGTGTTTGAATAAATTTATTATTATTTATTATTATTATTATCATTATTATTATTATTATTATTATTATTATTATTATTATTATTATTATTATTATTATTATTATTATTATTATTATTATTATTATTATTATTATTATAATCAACAATTCCCCCCCAATTCACAAGGAGAGAGATACCGAATACCATACATAGGGGGCCTAATACCATAGTAATCAGACATACCATGTACCATAGCCAGAAAAGTAAAGTGGAATTCTGGTACGTAGCATAGCGCGTAAAGTAACGACCTACTCAACAAGAAACCGTAACGAAAAAGATAAAACAAATGCAAAATAATAAAATACCCACCAAAACCAACGTTTTGTTTTTGTTTTTGTTTTTGTTTTTGTTTGTTTGTTTGTTTGTTTGTTTTTTTTTTAGAAGTACGATGCTGCCGAGCAAGCGGCGAGCATCAGAGAACGCGCTCGAAACATTTTTTGGGCGCTGGTCTCTTAAAGGGAGGGAGAACTGGTTAAAAATGGACTTTGAGTCGTTATTTGATGCACCAAAAATGATTCCTATGCCTGGCCCACACAAGAAATATCATCGCTAACGATTTCGCGGGAGATATATTGCTAATTAGGCGTGACGTCATGAGCTGTGATGAAACACCCAGTTCCCCATCTTTTACAATGGGCCTCGTCATATCAGCGTGTCCTGCGACTAAACCCCTGGTTTTTATTTTTATTTTCGGAAATAGATAGAATAATCATTTTGCCACCAGTCAGACGCGAAAACAAAATATTTTTTGCTCTTTTTCGTATTTTAACAAGCGATTTTCTAGGACACCTCCCATGGTTTCTCATCCTGAAACAGTAAAAAGGTCAGCCAGAGTGCACCACGCATGCGCAATACTGACGCTTTCGTTTCGTAAACAACAAAGATGTCCTTTTATGGCGAAGATGCTCTGCTCTGATTGGCTGAACTCGATAACTTCGCGAGGGCAACGGGACCAATCACGGCAAGCCCTCAGCTGACGTTTGCCTCCTATACTTTGCAATGGAAGCCATTCTCCCATAGGCGCAATGCTAACCCCGATATTCGGAATGCATTATTTCCTTACGCTTGCATCCAGGCATGGTGTTTTTGGCACGGCATGCTATCAATTGGTGCTATGAGTCAATAGAACACCACTTAAAATTTAGTTCCCCATCCCTTTAAATCGTACGGATTTTTAATTATATTCACGCATCAAATGCTCTTCTGAAATTATCTACTAAAATCAAAACAAAGTAGATAATTTGTTCTGTTGCGCCACGCAACAGATGACATTCCACAATGCTGGTTCCGGGGCCGATCTGTGCCGAAGGTTATTTTTAAATGTCACAAATCGCAAAATATTATCTTTCTTTTATTCTTTATCGTTTCTCTAGGCGTGGTTAGCGCCCTAGATTCAGGTTGTCCATGGGCCAAAGCGCAAAGCAAGATGGCCATAAGCGGTTACAAAGTTTATCAAAGATTCCTGTTGACTCAGTGTAAAACAACCTGCGAGACAGAACCCAACGTACTTCAAATGTAAAGCGATCGAGACAAACGACGGTGGTTGCAACCTAAAAGACGCCGATCGATACGATGCTCCGATTGCCGCGGCTGATGGAAGGGCCTTCCATGAGATCGTATGTTGGGATGGTCAGTTTGGGCTGTTGCGTCGTTGAGGTTGCATCAAATCAATTTGTTTTCCACAGATCCTCGCATTGTGTAACACCCAGTTGGCCGCTCCGACCGACACACTGGTGGTGTGGCGTCGTCTGCTCGTTAGACAATGCAGATCCCCGTGATTTGACTGATTGTCCTTTTGTTGGTCCTATTAAGAACTATGGGATCACAGGACAAAATCTGGTTGTTCTGTTCGATATCAGTATTGAGGACTGTCACAAGCGCTGTCGTGATGAAACCAAGTTTCATTGCTGCTCTTTTGACTACCATCGACCTCTCAGACATTGCCTTCTGGCGACTGTCAACAGCTAGAGACTGTGCACATCGATTTCTGGAAGAATTATGACTATTATGAGATCACATGCAAAAAGTAAGTTATGGCGTGTGGATTAGCTTATTATATTCATCTATAACACTCATAACCACAGCTCAAGACTGCCCCGACGGAGTATGGAACGGCCCAGTTCGTGATATGAGCATTCAAGGTAATGATATAGTCACGGTGACAGTCTCTTTGGAAGAATGCCAGAAGTCGTGCAAAAACGAAATTCATTTCAAATGCCGTTCAGTCGATTACAATATTCACACACGACAATGCCACATGTAAATGGCCACCAGGTAAGCCAATCACAGGTAGCACATGTCTCACATTCACACATTCCGTTATTGCAAAACTGCGCCACTCACTCCTACCAAAAATATTCATTATTTATAAACTATATGGCTGTGATGGAGAATCCCCTACTAATACCTGTAAGTTTAACTACATGTAAAAGTATTCAAGATATGAAGGAGCCAGAGAACAAGAAAGAACTCCAAAAGTTTCTTGGGATGACCAATTATTCAATGAAATGGATTCCGAATTGCGAGTCGAAGACAGCTCTTTTGCCAAAACTGCTACTTCAGAAGAACGAGTGGTCTTGGGACGATCAACAGCAAACAGCATTCGACACGTTGAAAAGAGACTTGACATCAACACCGGTCCTACAGTACTTTGACCCTAATCAACAAGTAAGAGTCTCATCGGATGCCAGCAGCTTTGAACTGGGCTCCAAACCTGTTGCATATGGATCGCGCTCCTTGACCGATGCCGAGAAGAACTGGGCTCAAATCGAGAAAGAGCTTTTAGCCATGATCGATGCGTGTGAACACTTCCACCAGTTCGTATATGGGCGTCGATTCTGTGCAGAAACAGACGACAAACCGCTATCGGGTATTCTCAGGAAACCATTGAGTGATTGCATTCGCCCATTCAACGCCTTCGCTTTTGGCTCCAGAAGTACGACTTTGAGTTGACTTACACTCCAGGCAAGCTCATGTGTGTTGCAGATACCTTCTCTCGATGCACTATCAGTGATAGTATTTGCAGATCAGTCGAAGAGAATGTCAGTCTTCACTTGGCTTTGATCCAGGATTGCCTACCGTTGTCAGAGGATCTCCTGAACGAACTGCAAGAAGCATGCAAGACAGACCCCGAAATCAGACAACTGATCGAGTACATCATTGAAGGATGGTCTGAAGCAAGAATTCAATGCAAGCCAGGCGTGCTTCTTTTTTGGAACATTCGCCATGAGCTGTCAGTGGAGCATTGGTGTCCCGAGGCTCGCAAGTGGTCATTCCCAGGCAGCTGCAGTCCAAGTTTTTGGTGAATATCATGTGGGTCACATGGGTATCGATAAGTGCCAGCGAAGAGCTCGCCAAGGAGTTTACTGGCCAAAGTTGAACGAAGATATGAAAAAGATTGTAAAAAGCTGCAATCAGTGTATAAAGTACAGTGCCTACCAGCAAAGAGAACTTTTGAAGCCTCATCAAGTGCCCACCCGACCGTTCCCGAAAGATGGGATGGATCTGTGCTCCTTGAACAGCCACAATTATCTAGTGATTGTCGACTACTACTCATGCTACCCAGAGGTGTTTGCCATGCCAACAACGACCGCTGGTGCTGCGATAAAAATTATGAAGCAAACATATAACATTCGCCCGGTTCGGAATTCGCACCTTTGTATGCTCTGACAATGGACCACAATTCCGAGTTCGAGCGTGTGACCTCTAGCCCATACCACCCTAGATCCAATGACATGGCAGAGGCAGCCGTCATAGTTGTTAAACAACTGCTCAAGAAGACCGAAGAATCCAATCAAGATATTTATCAGGCTCTATTGGCATATCGAAACACTCCCCTAACAGCATAATTAAAGTCGACGAACCAACGCCGTGGGTGAGCACTATTGTGATCGTAAAGAAGTAATCAGGAAAGCTTAGAGTCTGCATGTTGACCCTCGACCACTAAACAAGCGATTCTAAGGATTATCGGTCGGTAATTGGTATGATATCATGACAAAAAAATCTTGAAAAGTTAACTTCACAAACAAATCAATGCAAGGACAGGTTATCGAAGCCCTCAAGGCTGCCCAGGTAACCCCTAGGTTGAAGAAACCATACCAGGATAGGAGTGATCCAAAGAATTTGAGCCCAATTTCCAACCTGCCATCCATCGAGAAATTCCTCGAGAAATCAGTCGCACATGAACTGCAAAGCCACGTACCTTCTACGGAACAACATCCTCAACGCTCACCAGTCTGCCTACCGTCCGGGACACAGCACCGAGACCGCTATCCTCAATGTACAGAATGACATTAATAACAACCTCGACCGTTGAGAGTGCGCAGTTCTTGTCATGTTGGACCTTAGTGCTGCATTTGACACGATAGACCACCATATCTTGTTGGATCGCCTAGAGAATCTCCTCGAAAGCAAACCAGCGTTTCCTCAATAACATCAACATAACCATCGGAGAAGAACGGATCGCACCGACTACCACTGTCCGAAACCTTGGAGCTGTCCTTGACCGAGAAATGTCCATGGAAAGACAAGTGAATGCTTTGCTGAGATCAGCATATTACCATCTTCAACGCATATCAATGATCGCTGTCACTTCGACCAAGCTTGCGCGAAAGCAGTGATCGCAAATGTCAACTCGAGAATAGACTACCATAACGCACTTCTAAATAACATTCCTGATAAACTTATTCAACGGATTCAGATGCTACAAAATAATGCTGCGCGCCTCGTCACCGAAACACCCCGAATGAACCACATCACACCTGTTCTTCGTGACCTTCATTGGCTTCCTGTGCGGGAAAGAATCATCTACAAATCCGTGCTCATTGTCCATAAAGCTGTACATAAAAATTCATTACCACACTACCTTCAGGAACTTTGCAATAGCCATCGCCCCTCTAGACTGCTTCGGTCATCAAATCGATTGCTTTTGTCGGTCCCTGGAACCAAAAGAAAATTGGAGATCTGGCTTTTAGCCTTTTCGGACCAAAACTGTGGAACAGCTTACCTGAACATCTCCGAAGTACGTACTCTGGACACTGATTATTTTAAACGGCTAGCGTCACCATCATTTGGTTCCAACTTTTTACCACAAACTTGTAACATACCGCCTCAGATTTCGAATCCCGCTATTCATACATCTGTGCGTGCACGCAACGCAGCGCAAACGACGTCCAATTGCGAGCTCATAAATATTCATGAGCTGAGCGTGACGTCACTGGGGGCAGCAGAAATATTTTCTCGCAGCGAGCAGCATAGGGATTTACATGTTGAGCGATCTGCGCGACGGCAGTTCTCTTTACATATTGCCATAATATCATATATGGACGCCTATATAGAAAACGAGAGTGAGGATGAACTCGAATATGGTTGCACGGATCATCTGGGGATCAAACCATACATGTTTGAACCCGATGTCACTGACAATGAAGGCAGGGAAGCGAGAGTGCTAGCGAGCAGAGTTGGAGCGGAGAAGGGGAGGCAGGCAGCATCAGCGGCGGCAACGTATAACAATTTTGTTATACGAAAAGGAAAAATCGTGTTCGAAATAATTCTATGGAACGTTGTGAAATCTATTGACATATTCAGAAATGTTTTGATTTGATGCTGCAGATTTGGCGATAACGCCACTGTGCGTGCATGCTAGTTCACACCTCGAAGCTTCGAGCTGCTCTGCGCTGAGCGACAATGCGATATTTCTGGGAATATTTGCCATAAAATGACCCGGTAAAAGGCCTGAAATACATGACAAGAGGCTACTCTAACCATATACACATTTTTCTAACATTATTCTGGATTTAGCCAGCGCTTTCACCGAAAAACCCGGGTTGTAATCAAAGATTAGCTCCCTCATGCAGCGAAAGATAGGGATTTGCATGCATTCTCTCTTCTGATGCTCAACAGATCGTGCCCCCTAGTACGTCATCGCTAAATGTCAACTCCTCCGCGATAATGTTTGGAGCTTCTTTTAAGCGCTTTTCACCGCACAAACTTTTTTTTTCAGACGAAATATTGATTTGTATTGTTATGTAGATCCTCATTATGCTTATCATGTATCAGGTAATGCTAGCCCTTTAAAAGACACTTGAGGACTCACCTTGTTAACATCGCTTTTTAACATTTCTGTAGCAATCTTTATGTATAACGCATAACACTTATGCGTTTTTATAAGATTTTATTATGATTATTATGATTATTATGACTATTATTATGATTATTATTATGATGATGATGATGATGATTATTATTATTATTATTATTATTATTATTATTATTATTATTATTATTATTATTATTATTATTATTATTATTATTAGAAGTGCTCATTAGAGGTTAAATGTTAGAAGTCCTTTTATTATAACATCGGTGAGTTTTCACAGGTCCTCAACATTAGATTTTCAAAATAAATTGCATTTGTCCCGAATTCGGCATCTTCAATTGCCACGTGGACCATGTATCAGTGTGAGGGCAGTATTCTTCGTTGGCATCAGTGCCCTCACCACCACCAACGATAATGGCGTCATTCCACACCATCGCTGGCCCAAACATGTGAGGGAATGTGGTTCGCTGTAAAATATTCCAGTCGTCACGGCGTTGGCAATACCGCAGGCAGCTCTTTTCGAGTCCACCAACCACAAAAATGAAGCCATCGAACTCCATCGCAGCTCCTCTTCTGCATTCTTCAGGCATTGGACTTCGCTCTTCCCATGCCTCATTGTGATACTCGAAAACCATTCTACTATGGCCCCCGCCTTTAATTCCACCAAGAACAAACAACCTGTCTTTGACAGTTGTCAACATTGGAGTAGACAGACAGAGAGGCAGATCGGAAAGGTGCCCCCACTTCAACGACTTGATGTCCAGACACTCAACTGAATCCATGTATCCCTGCTTCGATTCCTTACCCCCAACAATGTACAGCTTATCTTTGTGATAAATTGATGAGTGTCCAAATCTGGGGATGTTCATATCAGGTAATGTTCGCCATTGCTTCACCTGGGCGATGTAAGAGAAACACTCAGATTTTCCATTGTAACTGATATGTCCACCTGAGATAATGAAGCCTTCAGGTGATGAGCATCCGCTGTAGTAGTCATACTTGTGGGCATGCCATTCAATGGGGTTCCATGTCTTGCTGTCTGAGCATGTCCATGCATTGTTGCTGTTGTTAACCACAACCAAAGACTTATGCGAAGAAGGCTGTGATGGTTGATCTGCCAGCATCAGATCCTGCAGGGCTTTCTGGATGAACTTCATGCCTTTTGGGTGGTTCATCAATTCTTCATCCATCACAACGTTGCAAATGAACTCCTTACTGCACTTGGATAACATGACAAATTCAACCAGATCCATGAAGCTGTCATCTCTGCCACTGTCACCAAGCCGAACCCAATTCTGGAGAAATCGGAATCTGTCTTCTTGGGAATCCAGGGATTTGAGCAACTCCACGAAGTCCACTTCCTTCAACTCCCCCAAATCATTTGTGTCAATTAGATCTTTCCAATGTTTAGTTAAGAACTTGTGAGCTGCTTTGCGCAAAGACTCAAGCTCATAAAAGCGAGCAAGATTCAGGAGAGGGACACAGTTACTGTTGCAAATCTGACGACTAAGGAATTCGGCAATGTTATTTTTGACATCGACTAGAAGAAGCATGTTGCAAGCAGCTAGAAGAGCCTGGGCATTCTGCTCTGTGATTTCAATACTCCCAGAGTATAAATAATTGACCAGGGTCAAGCCAATGTCCGCACTGATATCCGACATTTGGACCTCAGCGGACCGGCTCTCTTTCATTTCGGTCACGAACATTGCGCGGAAGTAATTGCAAGTTCCAGCTAAGACGACTTTGTGACATGGAATCTTGACATTCTTAAAAACCAAGATCACATCCACCAGTTCTGTTGCTGCCCGCATATTGCAAAATGATTCCAACATGGTTCGAAGGAATTTCTCCATCTCCATGGTGACGACGATGCTGTCGGCTGCAAAGAAATAATGGAGGTCAGGAAGTTGTGAATCAATATTGCTTAATTATACCACTCAGTGAGTCTGCCAGCCATTCAGCCTTATGAACTGGTATTTGAGTTCATAATCTGAACAAAATAAATATGCAAATAGCGAAACATGTATCACTCTAATCATTGATACTGAAAATCGAATACTCGTTTGATCAGATTCTAAAAAGCATTTGTAGAGCTATCCGTCAAGCAGATCATCAATTCGGGTTGACCTATTATGTGGAAATAGCTATTTAACATGGCACATTCGAGTAGTTTCGATCGTCGTACCGTGTTTTATCCCTTAATCAATTCAATCCCGCTGACCCATACTACACAGAGAGGGCCAAAAGTAGTCCATCTACTCCATATTGAAAGCAAATTTGAAAAAAAAAAAACTAAAAAAACAAAAAACAAAAAACAAAAAAAAAAAAAAAAAAACTATCGGGTATGGAGTGACCATGTTATTCTGCACCCAAATTTACCAGGAATTAAATAAAAAGTCAGTTTTGAATGAGGAAGGAACATTTAAATGCGAGTGATGAGTGATCGCCAAGAGAGCATAATTAGATGAGCCCCTGAGCGACCATTAAGGAATGTCATCTCTTGGATGGCGCTTCACTACAAACTCTCTGTTTTGTTTTGATTTTAGGAGATAAACATTAGTGCTACTGTTACAATAATAGCACTCTCAAACAAAACAGTAGTACGAGAGTGTTGCCTTAATTTTGCGTTCAGTGAAGATTACCCATGGTCCGGGGCCCTGTTTGCCGCCAAAAGTGGTAATATCGCGGAATGATGAGTGCACTCTTATTAATTGAGATAAATCGGCACAGATGTTGAAGAAATAGGAATAGAAATGATGGGAATAGCAGCATGCCATGTTAGACCGACTAACCATAACAAGTATTTATTTATCTTATCTTTGTGTAATTTTTACACTGCGATCTGTTTTGTAACACTTCCACAGAAATGCGTAGAACCATTGAAAAGCATTGAGATCTTTAACATAGAGTAAATAGACTACTTTGGCCCATTCTGTGCATAACAGGGGCTGTATAATATAAATACATGTTACATGATCTGCCGAGAAAATGCTTAACTTGTTTAATCGTGATCCGTGTAATCGTGTTACTGTCTATTTAACCCATTTGCCAAGCACACCCGATAAGCATCGGTTCATCCTATAAAATATTATGTGACGGGAGAGCGACTCGTCAGGTATAGTATAGGGTCACACGGGATCCCTTCGAGTAGTATACGCGTTTGGTCACGGAAGATAGCGTAGATGTGCAGTAGGCCCCTAGTATATGCAGCGTCCAGCAGTTTCATGCAATATTGTGTAATAACCTTCACTTGTGCTGATGGTTGTTACACGACGATATGATCAGAGTTAAGCTGGTCTGACCGCACAGTGTATTCTAAATCTCCCGCAGAGACCTTTTGACCGCAGCATATGGGGTGTTTAATGGGATTAATTAACGAGACAACCATAATAGGATGTCCTCTTCAAATGAACTCACCTTGATAAGAACTTTCCAAATAATATAATCTAATCTGAAGAGTAGCTCACCACGTATTGCTGTTAAACAACCTATTTGTGTCCTTTCACTTTCGTCGGCGTGCAAAAACTCGATGCTGTGCGACACGATGATCACGATCAATGAATCCTCAAAGCAGATACTAGTAGTGGTATTTTTCTTCTGTTCCAGTTACGTGCAGAGTGAGAGAGTTACATTGTAATTTATGTGATAGCCTAGTTTGAAGAGTAATATAGAAATGCATGCACATGTGTACATGTATACATAATACTTTCATTAATTTACCATCAAACATGAATATATCTCAATTATTTGATGAGATATTGCTATACTTATTGAAACAGCTGTGTGAAGTTTTCACGAACAAAAAATGCATGGAAAGTTGCTGGAGAGTATTGTTGCGTGGGTGTTGTTTTCGAGGACTTAAAGTATACAAAGTAGGCCAAAAGGTTAAATATTTCAATGCTTTTCAATGGCAGTGCACTTTTCCGAGAAAGTGTTACAAAACAGGCCACAGTGTAAAAACCACGTAAATCTTTGAGAAATAAATACCTGGAATGGATAGTTCAACATTTCATGCTGCTATTCATATCAGTTCAAATCCAATTTTGCCGACGTCGATGCTGATTTATCTCAATCCAAAGAGTGCACCTAACATTCGGCGATATTTTAATTATTTTCCCTTTCAGGTATTGACCATGGATGAGCACCATTTGGATGCCCAAATAAGGCATCGCTCTCTGCTGTGACTACACGCTGCTGCACTTAGTGACCCGTTGCATAATAACATGCGTGGGATGATCGTTGTGTACGCCTTGCAGTGCATAATGATGGGAATGCATCGTACATTGTAAATTTTAATTAGTGATCACGTAAAAGAAGGAGTGTTTCAGTTTAATCAACATGCAGTTTAATTTCACAAGAAGCGAATACCATATAATATACCATAGTAATAGGACAGAAAAATGAAGTGGAATTCTTGTGCGTAGCATATCGCGTAATGTAACGACCTACTCAAGAAGTAACAACAATGAAAAAGATCAAACAAATGCGAAATAAAACACTCACTAAAATAAACTTTTTTCGAGGGACGCAGCAATTTTAAGCGGCATGCGGCAGAAAATGCGCGCGAAACATTCTCTGGCGCCTAAATCTTGCGCATTATTAATTATTTTCATGCATCAAATACTCTTTTTCTTAAATTACTATAACAGGATGAACAAACTAAGTATTCTATTGTTTGTGAGTGCTGTTGTTGAGAATATAACACTGATATTTATCTACTAAAATCAAAACAAAGCAGATAATTTATACTGCAGCGCCACCCAACAGATCACATATTCCACAATGCTGTTTCAGGGGCCCATACAAATGCACGCACACAGACGCTCTTCGCGATCATTTACCACTCACATTTAAATGTTCCTCCCTCATTCAATTTAAATTATCGTTTTATTCGATTTCGTTGAAAAAATATTTGGGTGCAGTATAACTTAGTCGATCCATATCAGGTACCTATTTTGGAATAATGGATAAATTTTAGCCAATTTTAAAGTTTCGTTTTGGAGTAGATGGACTACTTTTGGCCTGGTCACTCTGTATATATACAAAGTATATCACCGGCACGCATTTAAGAGAATTGGTAAAACGTCGGAAAGGGTTGAACAATCAGACGTGGTCTTCTTCGAATATGATAGGTGGAATTTTGAGTAAAAACAAAAACGTGAAATTGAACACAGAAGGAAACATACTTATATTTCGAAACAAACTTCAACACAAATGACAAGACATCACAAGAATACGTTTGTTTGACGGCAAAAATACGAGTGTGTTCTCTATAACTTGAAAATGTCACTATTCGATATAATTTATTTTTTGCAAGCGAAACAAAGCGCGTTCTGGCTGCGCCGCCCCAGACCTCGATGCAGTAGCATGGCGGTAAGCATTCAGTTGGCCGACCGACTTGTGATGTGGCCGTCGTCTGCTCGTTAAGACAATATGAGGCAGGGGCGTAGCCAGCCCTGAACCTGTACTGGGGCGCAGCCCCAGCGGGGGTGAGTTCGGGAGGAAATTTTTACAAAAGTAGCATATGGTCAAGTGACGAATTTTAGGCTACCTGATGTCTCTCTATATATTTCTCAAAGCAACCGTTTAATCCGTTTGTGGAGTGAATATTTACACTGTAATTCAGGCCCACGAGGGTTCTGGGTCCGGCCCGTGGAAGAAATCAAAGAAATGCGGCCCTCAGAAGGCTCACAATTTAGTTTTCTCTGAATATTGTACCAGAAATCGAATGCCCTGATTGGTAGTGTTATATCCCTTACCTTCAAAACAAAGCCATTTAATACCTAAAGTCACATTGAAAGCTGTTTCATACTAATTTAATTGCCATAATATTAGTAACAAGTTATCTTGTCCGCTGGAATGCGACAAATTTGAGTGTGTCATTGCAGTTATTTATTTGTGGCGTAGAAACACATTTTCAAGGAAGCTCGATCAGAGGTGATCACACCTATATTCACTGTTCACTCAACTGAACTTGAACATTTTGATATGTAACGAATTCCACAAGAATGTGGCAAGATGTTACCAGGGCTGACATTCTTTGTCACATCCTTTCGCACCTGCCCCCTCCCGAGGGTTCTGACTCTTGAAGACGCAACACTATGTGACTATATACATGTAATTCTATAGTTTCAAAAGGAGCTAAACCCAAAATGTATTGAGTAAAACCGAAATGCTCTTTTATTTTTTCTGGTGTCCAGATTAGGATACTGAGTTTTCCTGTCGGGAAGCTGCTAGTGATTGTATTAGTATCGCCAGAAGAAGCGTCGCCTCTGAAAAATTTACAAATCTCATATCAATTGTATGCATTAAATGTCTTGGGAAAACACAATGTGTCTTAATTCGTTGTTTGTGTGGTATTAGTATTTTTGTAAGTAAGGGAAATCCCTGTCAAACTGCCCAGATTTTGGACTTTGGTGCTTGTCTTTAGAAGAAAAAAATCCAGGGGGAGCCAGCCCCGGACCCTCCTATAACGGTGCGCCCCGTGGGCACGCTTCTGTGTCTTCGGCACAGCTTCCCTGTATGTTTTTTGTCCTCGATCTTTTAGAAAAACCCTGCCCTGTGAAAATACTAGAATAATTAACACTGTGCACTAAATTAATTAGCTGTTATAGTTTATTACCTAGTCTGGCCCCTTGCCATGTGGCTTTATCCTGATCCGGCTCTCCGCCCAATATGAGATGCCGACCGCTCCTATAATTATATCTATGAAGCTACCATTCTTGAATGGGTGGAAATGAATAATACAATGTTGTTATATAAATCATAGATGACTAAGGTCACCATAAATTAGGGAATTCATGCTGCTCCCTTCGTGATTATAATCCTGAATTGCTCTCAGTTA
>KB308347.1:51823-74537 GCA_000328365.1 Capitella teleta
GAGTCATTCAGCAAGCAATCCGGTTTTTTTTTAATTTGTTTGGTTTTTAATTTTTTTTTTTTATTATATAATTTTTTTTTTTTTTTTTTTTTTTTTTTTACCGGGGCGCAAGCCGACTCTACCGGGACGCCGCCTTGGCTACGCCCCTGCAATGGGGCGGTAAGTGTACATTGACAAACATTCACCTCAAATAGGACACAAAATGGAGAGTCGTAAATCACTAAATGTCGTTACTCTCTCAATAAAGAAACTAAGAACTTCCGGTTCAGATTTACGTTGCTGATTGTTTACTTCTCCTTGAACTCAGTCGATCAGCTGTCAGAAAGCGAAAACTAGTGAAATTTAGTACTGAAACCGGAATTTGAACCTAGCAGATTATAGAATTCCACGTGTTTCACTAGATGGTGAAAATTGAACATCGCAGCAGCTTTCTGTTCGGCGTTAGTTTTCTTGTAGCTGCAACGGGAATTTGGACCTGGAGACGACGTTCAACTTCTTGTACAAGAGAAATCAGAACCATGGTAATTATGACATAACCAATTAATGTTATGTGAGTTGCTCTTGGGTTTTTATCTCATTCCGAAACTAGACCTGCCTAAGTAAGAATTAGGATTGCCAGATCGAATAAGTGCTAGACATTAGTAGGCCTACGTACCGTATAAAAAAAGAGTACTTGATCACAAGTTGATGTACGATGTTACGTTTAAACCCGTTTTGTGCAGCACTACATTGCACATTTACGTACGTATTGAATTAACATATCTAGAAGCATTTGCACCATTGCCTCCTACAGATGAATAAAATCATGATTATAAATCCTAAAATTGCTTAATAGAGCCTCTGAGTTTACCAACAGTTTAGGAGAGTAGACAGTATATATATGTAATTAGTAAAACATCTAACAACAAAATGATTTTATTCTGGATTGATTGAGATACAAAGATAAAATTGAAACTTTGAGCCATTACATGTATGATGTATGTATGATATCTTATCTGTCATCACCTATAAACATCTTGCAGGTTGATGCATTGAATCACCCCAACGTGCACATCAAAGACCGGCAACATGTCAACAAACTCATCCAGAACTTTATTCAAGGCGGCAAGCAGAAGCTGCAGGTTTGTCAATTCAGTTACCAGCCGTTTAATTTACCAGCTATGCATATATATAACTATTAACACAGGTTGTGGCTGATTTTGACCGCACTATGAGCAGATTCAAATCAGAAGAAGGCGAAATTATTGCCACATGCCACAGTGAGTCCCTAGCTCTTCTTGCGTGCTGTGAAGTTTGTCAATATCGTAATTTTCATTGATATTTTTATTCTCCAGATGCTCTTGACAACAATGATCAAATCAGTGACAAATTTCGAATGGAGGCAACCAAATTGAGAGACTATTACTACAAGATTGAAATTGATGATTCATTGAGCAAAGAAGTGAAGTATCCATATATGGTGGAATGGTTGGTGTATTTGTGCTTTTATTTCATGCAGCGACCAGCGAAATATTGTCATTAGGTCAAGCTTTAGGTTCTCTTGAACTGGTTTCGAGCAGGGCACAAATTACATATAATTCTCAAGTAAAAAGGAGCAGAGAGTTTCTTAAGATGGGTAGAAAGCATGGGTAAATTTTAATTTCTAGATTCACCATGGTTTTTTCATTAGTCATGCTATATATAATATGACACTTTGAGTGATAGCCAGCCTTTTTCATGTAGTGTAAGGTATGAATACACTTCCCACATCACTAAATTAGAGACATTATCACATCATTAATCATCAGTATTGTATGAATATTTACTCTGTTTATGTACATTCAAAGATACTCACTATCACAAGAAAACAAGTAGTATAAGACTTTACAGAAATGCAAAGACAATGGTGTGGTATAAAATGTTGAAACCTATTAACAAACAAATTTATGAAAATTTACGAAACTTGAATGATGCCTGCATTTTACCCCGCTCCACCCTGCATCATCATTTCCAACAGATTATTTCTTTCAGGTGGACGAAGGCACATGACCTTCTGGTTGATTGCGGTCTGACACGTGACATGATCAGCTACTCAGTGAAGAGATCCAACATTGTTCTGAGGTAGTTAGTTGTTTGAAATATATCCATTAACTATTTATAATTTACTCTTCCAGGGACAAGACCAGTTGGCTGCTGAAGGAGCTGCATGTTCATGATGTTCCTCTTCTGATCTTCTCCGCTGGCCTGGGAGATATCATTGAAGAAGTCATTCACCAGCAGCACACGATGTACAGCAACATTCATATTGTGTCTAATTACATGGACTTCAACAATCAGGTTTTCATCTTCACCTCTTTCATAATCTCTATATCCAAAGGACATCTTAGCCATAGTAGATAGTTTTACCATTCATATTATAACAAGTCATCAGTGGATTGATTTAATTTCAGGGCACTTTAGTTGGATTCAAAGGTGAAATCATTCACATCTACAACAAGAACGAGAATGCCATCCACGAATCTGACTACTTTGAGAAGTTGCAGCACCGAGAGAACATAATCCTGATGGGCGACTCTCTTGGAGATCTCAACATGGCGGACGGAGCGAGTGACTCGGCTGATATCCTCAAAATCGGATTCCTCAACGACAAGGTCAGTGCATAATTTATTCAGGTTTTGTGAAACAAGATCTGTGATGAATTAAGCAGAAGAATTCATTAGAATTATTATGAATGACTGCTGTATGATGTCTATAATTAGACTTGATTCTTTACAGGTGGAGGAACGACTGAATGTTTACAAAGATGCGTATGACATTGTGCTGGCAGCGGATGAAACCATGGACATCCCAAATGCCATTATACGTCAAGTTCTGGAATCTTGAATAACACTCAGTATCAACTCATATCTTATTTGATGAGCTCGAGGTCTGAATTCCTTTACAAAGTTATTTTCCCTAGTTTTTGTGTGTGTGTGTTTTTTTTTTCCTGGTGTTTCCAACCCGGTTGATTTGTGGAGTATTCTATAAATTTCTTCCTTGTTCTCAATGGGTTCAGGGAACCAACAGAATGGCTGCTGCATTATACATAATTATAGGCTTATTATTTACTTCTGTTAGACTTATAATTTATATTTAATTTTTTTCGTTGAAAGATATGGTCATGCGCACAAGTTGTTGATATGCGTTTTGTACATTGAACTACTGATCTATATAATAAATGCTGAACCCAATGTTTCAGTTCTGGTTTTGTATCGAACTTCCTGGCAAAATGAATGTATATATTGCATTTACATTGTTTTGAAGTTTGAACTTTTTGTAATATGATCTCTTTTTGTCTGTTGGCTACTTATTTTGAATGCACTGTTAGTTGAAGAAATCCAGGATTTATTATTTGATGATGGGTTGAATTGTTACAAAATTATAAATCATGGCTTTAATTCATTACTAAATTTGAATGATAAAAAGTCATGGTCTCAGCTGACTACCTGCTATAGCACGATAAGTATAAGATTTCTGAGTGAAAAGTGCATTAGAAAGAGAATTTCTAATGCAAATGATATCAAACCGGTTTCCAATGAAGCTTTGATAAAATTTTATAAAATCATGTTCTTTTATAGTTCCACAAGATGTGGCCAAGGATCCTCCTGAATCCTCCAGCATTTCAATTATACTCTGATACGTTAGTCCGGTCAATTTAGCTCAATTTGAGAGTCAACTGAGACATAATTGCAACACAAACGCTTTCTAGTGCATATTGTGGGAAATGACACAGCGCATAACATACTAAAAGTCTAAGTGAATCTCAATAGTGGAACATAGTGAAAATTGATCAAAATATTTTGTATATTATATTTTTTCCCATACTCCAAATCAATAGTTAATACTGCATAAAAAGTTTTATTTATAATTTATAATATTTATTTCGCATATGTATACATGCAATATTACATGGAAAGTAAAAAGTAATTATACAACAACTAAAATCTATTGCTGGGTGTTTAAGCATGTGAGAAAACCTATGGCGGGATCCTCCCCCAGGACTAAAAACTCACAACACCAAATAGCAACATAATTTGAGGCATTAGATTTTATCCGATTGCAGCAGTCGCCAGTCTGTGAGGCCTAAGTGCTGACAGATCCTGTGCATGGACGAGGACGGTGCCTGGTAGCCCTCAACGCATGCACAGGGGTCAACAGCTTACAACGGACACACAGATCCACTTTTGCTGCTTAGCAATAATCGACATAAAATGCTGCTCAAATTAATCATGAAAATTAAAAATAAAATAAAATAAAAAATAAAATAAAAATAAAATTGACAAGTTAAGAAGTTAACATGCTATTCATCTGTGTCTTTGATAACTAGGAATTTGAGACAGAAATCCATCCCAAACCAAAGAATTTTGACGAATTTTGAAAAAGAGGATTACTAGTAGTTAATTTGCCTATATCTCGTAAACTATACCAGCTAGAAAAAGTGCTGTACGTACGCTTTAAAGACGGCCTAATTTAGTAATTAATTACTCATTAAATACAAATATTAATATTGTGAGTCAGTATACCTGGCTCGAGTAATAATCACAGAACTTACCTATACCTAGCTTAATTACTTTAAAACAGGGTTTCGTGAGTAAGTCGGAATTCAGTGACGATTTACTCCTTAATTAGCACAGATTCTCGGGCGAGGTCTCTATACCCATAGGGCTCGCTGTAGTATGTCAGCTAGCTACTCCTTAATAGACTAAAACATCTATTGGAATGTTTTAATGGTATATTTAGAGATACTAGAAAATGCGAAACTTGTTATAATTTGGGCTCAGTTAATTGAAGAAACATTAATTATATCACCTATAGCCTATACATGTATATAGGTTAATCAATCCAAGGTTTGGCCCAGAAATCCTGGCAACATAACTGGTTTTTAGTGTACTAAATGCGGAATGGCCTCATTATGAAAATTTACAAAATCAGTCGAATCTGTTTGTTGAAAGATAGATAAATATTTCAGTTAATTTGTACAACTGCTGAGTACCTGGTTTAGATTAAAAGTTACTTTACCTTTCAAATTTCAAACATAGTCATGTAACATATCAAAATGAAGAACTCGAAGCGGCAAAGTGAGACATGTTATGACATAACTCTTTATGTGCATCGGTAACACTTCCGTTAGGGTCTGATTAATAACAGATGCGAATTTAGTTTATACAGAACTGCGCGCTGTAACATAGCTGGCTGTTGACACTTTCTACGGGGCTTTTTTAAGCGCGCAGATACCAGAGTCAGACTACGGTAGTGTTCGTCCTTGACCTTCTCACGCCCAAGATCGACATATTGACAAGCTTTTGACCTCTTTTTCAATGCTTTAATGAACAGTTTGTTTTGTTTTGAGTTAAAACATTTTAAACGGATGTTTAATCAACCGAATGAGATTGGACTGCGTACAAACTATGCTTCATAACTCCTGTATCGACGGTTCGTGACTGGCTGACTCCCCTCTCCACCGACTCCGAGTCACTCACTTCCTGGAACTTGGAAGTTTGTCATTTTTGAGTTTCAACCCCTCCTCACAGATTTAGTGTCTTCTAAAGGCTGCAAATACGGTGGGTAGATCTAGGCTAGCCCAGCTCTGCTTGCGAGGCTCTCATTGATCTCTGTTTTTAATCCAGAATAACAAAATATCCAAGTGAGAGGTTGCTCACCAACTTGACCAAGTGAATACTTTCAAGCTTGACGAAGGTGCCCCAAAGTGGAGATATTTTGGATATCTACGCGTGGATTGTGATTGAATTTGGGAAGCATGACCATGGGAGATGAGACGCTCTTTGCTGCCATGGCTCTGCCTGTCGTCGTTGGACCCATCTTGGAAAAGGTGGAGCTCTCATTAATCTTGTTTGAGCCCAAGAAGTCTCAGTGCTAGGATTTTTATTTTCATTCTATGATTCATGTGCTATCAGGTTCAATCATTTGAAATACCAGGACTCAGGAGCAGGCATATGTTGAAGTTGCACTTTCTTTAAATTTAATCCTGATTTTCCTTCAGCTTGAGCAGAGAGATATGGCGGCTGCACAGACGTTAAGAGCTGCATTCTACAAGGTCAGGGTTTGGCTAACCATTGCTCTCTTGGGTTCAGTGAGCTCTTTATCAGGTGGAGGCAGAACATCCAGGATTTGCTTATGACATCATCAAGGGAGTTCTCCAGCACGCTCAAATTGCCGACCGTGTTGACATGACAGAAAGCCTGTTGAGATTGGAAGGCATTAACAACTCCACCGGTCAGTGGTTTTCCTCTTGAACGTAGGGCGCTATGTTCAACTGAACTTTTATCTTCCTCAACAGAATTTCAAGTGACAAGACCAGAAGAGCAATTCCGCTACCTAAATGAAAGAGCAATGAGCCTAAAGAAAATTCTTAGCAGGATTCCTGATGAAATTTATGACAGAAAGAAATTTCTAGAAACTATCAAGTATGTAGTGCTACCTAAAAATTCAAGTCGTGATATATATTCATCTCCCTCTCAGAGAAATTGCCAGCGCCATTCGCCAGCTTCTGGATGCAGTTAACAGCATTTTTAGCTTCATCGATGATCCCTCCCACAAGCAGGTAATTCCATTAATAGTTCAGGGAAGGTAGATTGTAGCCACCGAATTCTTCCAAATGTTTTCAACTTAGGAAATGTTTCAATGGATGGAAACGCGTGTGAGCACTTTTGAGATGAGGATGATTTCATATTAATGACTTAATTTGGGGATGCTTCTGTAGTTGATTGCTTTACAGGCTGTCGAAAGAAGGAAACGTGACTTTGTGAAGTGTTCTCGCACGTTTAGCAACACTTTGAAAGAGTATTTCAAAGACAATATGTAAGTGAGACGAGCACGGGATATATTGCACTTGTACGGCCGTCGGTCTTAGTCATAGTTCTCTTAACTCCTCTCCTCTCTCTCTCTCTTCCTCTATATCTTGATTTAATGTATGGTGGTGCACTTAGTGTATGGAGAGGCGCAGGCTGGCATTTATCAAGGTCTCTCGGGCATTCACAAACGCCCTCAAGAAGTTTTTCATTGACGATCGGTGAGTGTCGACAAAATTTATGGGATTCTGGTCGTTGCCCTAGCAACGGATGATGATGCCTCATCCGTTTCTATGACAACAGCTTCCAAAAATATTTTTATTATCTGCGCAAAACGCGCAAGCTTGATTTTTGCTGTTTGCCAAACGCCTGGATCTCCCAATCCGTCTTGACGTGACCGTCAGCTACTCTTATGACCGCTCTTTTCATTCCTCTCAGGCCTTAGAGCAGAGGAAAAGGGAGTTTGTACGATACTCAAGAAGGTTTAGCAACACTCTGAAGGAGTTTTTCAAGGACAGTGGGTGAGTGGTCGCCTCCTTCTCAACACGTGTGACACAGTCTTTATTTCACACTCAAAGAAACCCTGCTTTGCTTGGAATTCATATTTTCACCTGAGTTGAATTGATACAGAATTTGTTTTGAAGATTATTTCTTGCTTACTTTGATTGGATAATTGTGCACTGAGCATTTTCTTTCTTCTCTTTGCATGCTTTAACCGCATTTGTTTTTTAGTTTTGTTTTTGTTGTTGTGTATTAAATATACATAACTGATTACTAGCGTAGTCGTAATTTTCGTGCATGGTATGTACGAGATAAATGATTATCATGAACTTAGCGTAATTCGGCCATCACTAATTACACTGACAGGCAAACTAGCCCAAATTGGTTGTTTTTAATATAAATTTAATTGATGTTGCATGTCTACCTCAATTGTAGATAGATTGGTGTTATGGTATTTGTGTTGGATCTTCTTAATTATGTTTTTCATTTATGTTCTTCCTTACCCTGACTTCAATAATCAAATTAATGAAATAATTTGTGAGATTATTGTTAATGCATGATGAACTACAGTAATGATAATCTTAGCTCTTGGATGTAATATAATTTAAACAAGTGATAATATTTCTATTCAACACCATCACTAATTTACTTATGCTTGTTTAATAATTATACCTACCACATTCACAAAAATAGTCAAATTTTTGCCGAGTTATTTTTCTAATGGAATTACTGCCATGGTGACCTTCTCCATCTCTTTTCCGCAGTAAACAGTACGTGTTCCAGAGTGCCAATCACCTCATTAACCAAAGTCACCTGATCATGAAGACTGTAAAAGAGGCCTGCTGAAGAAGCACTGCCACCCCCTCCTTCTTCCCTTCTCCTCATGGGAACATGAGAAGGAAGGTGAATTAATCAAATTTATTTGTATTCATAATCAGCTGATCACTTGCTTTTTATTTTATTTTTTTATATTTTTTGTCCTGGGGAATATAATTATATTGATTCATGATTGTTGGTTGCAAATAATATATTCTTAATAATGTTATTTTATTCTTGCTTTCAAACTCTCCACATTTCATTAATTATAATTTTTCCATATTTTCACTCAAATTCCCATAAGCAACAAAAAATCCTTTTTCCCCAATACATTTCTCTTTGACGTTTGTACTTAAAGCATAAAGAAATATTATATGTTTCATGGCGTAAACTTTTATGTAAATTCGGTAGATCAAATGGTTCACATTGTCAGCTTTTGTTCGAAAGCGGATTGCGCTTGTTCTCTGATTGATGAGCAAATTGCTTCAGGGGCGTGTCATTGCACCTCCTTCATTCCATGTCACAGATCGCTGCTTCTTGGTTTAAATGCAAACATATCTGAATAAACACACTGTGATTCTTCATCCATTCTTGCTCTCTTCCTCCCATTGTGATTCATGAAACTAGTCGGTACTACTCATTAAAGGTAGGTACAACTACATGAAGTAGCAAAAGATCATCGAAATAGAGAATCTGATACATGTAGAAACTACAGCTTGAATGGACTGTTAGTTGTATGCCAAAATTTCTGCAGATTTTTTTTATTGTTATTTCCACAAATCTGGATTCAAACCCTTAATTTGCAATGGTTAACCTCTGGTCTGAGAAGAGGACATCTGGAAGTTCTGAAATAATAGTACGGAGGATAGAAGATTCATCACAAACGACAAATACCAGTAACACATTACACTTGCTGTGTCCTACTTTGCAAAAGTATAATACTATGTACTTTGTGAGGAAACAGAAACGCACGCCTCAGTTATAACAACCCAGTTTATTTTGTATATGCATTGTTCAGACTTTGCATGAGGTTTTGAAGGTGCTTCATTTGCACAGATGTACATACCCAGATAGCATTCAAGTGTCATTGTGATACCTATTTCGTGGCACAATTTGCCACATAAGTGACAAAAAAGCCGCCACAATTGTACAATAATACCCATCACAAAGCCATCACTTTAAACCAAAAAAATAGATTGCAGATGTGAACACAGATGTGGCAAATAACGATACAAGTGTGGCAGTTTATTTAGCGGATTAACCAAAACGGTCGGCGATAGCAAAAGTGGAATGGCACAAATGGGCACATATGTGCACATATGTAGCGATTTTTCAACTGTTTACAAAAGGGATCAGGCCTCACATGTTGCTAGGGTGACCGGATAGCTCAGTGGGTTAAACCGCTGTCTACAATCCTATGCCGACCGTGGGGGTCGAGGTCCCGGGTTCGAGAGCCCGAGCGTTATGATTGTGAATTATAATTGTAATTTTTCGGTGACTCTGCAGTGCTGCCCAACTGCGTAACAAGGCCGGGCGCTGTGTACTACTGTCTATGGTGGTATGCAGGATAAAGAACCCTTGGGATTTATCGATAAGAGTAAGGTCCCGGGCCTCCTGTTCTGGCGCCCGTATCTTCCGATCGGATTGGGTGGAGCCGTAAAACCCCATCACTCACTCATTCACATATGTGGCGATAAATGGTACATTTGTAGTCATTAGGTGATTGTTTACTCAAGAGATAAAGACCATGAATGTAGACCAATTTTCAGTAGAGACAAACTGGTTTTAAATGGTTATTTTCCTTCCTAGAAGGAGAAGGGGCCAAACGTGAAATTCGCAGGCGCAATAACGGGTGTCAACACATTCCGGGCTTTGCTGTTGCAGAGGGTTCGCTCGATCGGGGAATGTTCGCCCATCCTATCAATTCTCGGCAATTCTGGGGAAGTGGAAGACGGTGGGAGATGGGTGTCTATATTGTTGGTCCCAAAGATGTTCGATTGGAGACGAATTGCGCGAGTTAGCCGGCCAAGATTATTCTACACAGATTATTCCTCGGATGCCGTTGAGCTCACGCTTCGCAATGCGGCGCAATATTCGTCAGCGGATTTATCGCCAAATGAAGTTTAATCCGAATTTCTGTGTCGATGTTATTCGGGAGTACATCGCTCTATTTCATGAGGGAAGCAATTAACAACCGACGAATTAGTTACTATGAACGAAAACGCCACAAGAGCTGTTAATTCCTTTCATGCTTTGTATTCCGCCTCGTAATATATGATATTGCCCGTCAAAGTTGAGTAGAATTAAAGATCAACCATAATGCCCGATCGAGATAACGCCAACTTTGAGGAACGAATGAAGTCTTTTGCCTTCTCTGAATTGGGAAGTATTAACATTTTAGTCTCTGTTGATGTTCGTTGGTCGATGTTTGACTTTGCATTGTTGCTAAAAATTATTGCAAAACTAAAGAGGCCCCAAAATACGAGTTTATTTACTTTGTTTCTTTAATTTACGTACAAGTTGACAGCTCGGATTAGCGTTCCTCGTAACGGTTGCTGCATGATGGTCGCTGTGACGCACATAATAATTACATGCTGTGTCGGGCCTTCATTTAATTACAGGTACGTAAAGGTCCTCTTCTGATCTTCAGGCTAAAATAGCCTCTTATACGATCAGCTCCATTTATTTTATTTTACTTTGATACATTTTATGGTGGCCAGATCGAATGGATTGTGTTTGGGGTGATTTTTGAGGTGATTGTCCAGTCTTCTTTCGAAAGTTGCTATATAAATGAGGATGCGACGATTTCTGATGGCAGTTGGTTCCAGAGTTGGGCTATCCTGATTGTGAAGCTATTATTGGTAACCTATGAACAGTACGATATCATTTTGACACACTTCTTCGACTCGTAATTGGACAGACCAACTTCCTTGAAGTTTCTTCTAATCAGAATCCTCAAATTCATGTCAGTGCGCCCGTGCACTGTTACACCTCAGCGATTCCGACGAAACAACGAAATAGAGCAAAATAGAGCGAAACAGAGTTCCCTATTATCGCCCATTACTTTAATTGTGCGATCGTGTATATCTGCTCAGAAGTTTTTAGTACTTCAAACGCATCAAACTGATACTCTGAGTTGTTGATTACATCATTCTGTACCATAAATTGATTAATCAAGTAATTTTCGAAAGCAAATGTACTTTTTTACTATGGTCAACCATTATGGTATACCAAATGCGGATATGCAAATCATTAAATCATACTTTATGACTACATGTATCAGCATCAGAAATGAGGATATATTTACTCTTTTCAAACCATAATTTAGTTCTATTGGTGACATATTTCTGGTATACGAATCGGGAATCGGAATCGATTCATGTTATTAAAGAATGAATTTTTATATGTTATAGTTATCACAATATATCTCAGTTATACAAATTGTTGCATTGGCATTTACACAGTATACTTCTAGCATATACATCTTACTAAATCCGGAGTTTTAATGATTAATTAGCCATGCAAAAACCCTCTACCCGTTCGGCGAACACACTACCACTGCGGTCGAAAGGTTGAAGGTCACAATTAAGGACCATAAATAGGTGCAATGTTTGATCGCTTCGATCACTCAATATTGATCATATAATTATAATGTCATAATTTTTGCATCTTATTATCGAATGTATCAACTTAAGTGAGCTGTACACTTTGCATTATTATCTGATTATTGGGGGGTTTGTAATCATGGCCTCGATCGAGTGCATGCTTCCATGCAAGAATTCATCTGCAACAGTTGATTTTACCCAATGCTTATTGTTTACATGTATTCATTCCACAGCAAATATATTTTTTCCACTTTGTTAAAATCATTTTTTTTTTCCTTCCTCATTCTTCTGGTTAGGCTGTGTTTTTTTCCCCAACCTTGTATGAGCTTCGGATAACGGTTGATTAACCTTATTTATCTCTTACTTGCTACACATTATGTTCAATAAAGGGTTGTCAAAATCTACTACATGTACTATATATTGATATTGACTGAAATTATAGCACATAATATTTCTGCTTTCTACATTTATATACGTATATGTATGAACAAGGGCATACAGTATGTAAAAACAACTTTATAATTACGATTTTTAACTTTATGCAAAATCAAATGCGCCGATCCGTTTGTCCAGCTGGAATTCGCAAAAAAAAAAAAAAAAAAAAAAAAAAATAAATAAAAATAAATAAATAAATAAATAAAATAACAATAAAATTGTATTTTTTTCTTTTTCTGGTAATTAACTCAATTAGCCTTCCACATTAACTTTATTTGCATCCATTTCCATTTATTATAGGAAAAACTAATGAAAACAAATTAATTTGCTATGGGTTTTCAGCTGGTGCTCAATCTGTTACCGGTGTATATATTAAAATTATTTAAATTAATTGATGATCTAAAAAATGGGGTCCTGTGATTTAGCTAATTGATTGGAAATTTTCGAGTATATACTCAATATGCATGCTTCTATGCATGAGTACGCATATTAAAAATCCATTAATAAGGTAATAATGCATTTATTTAATATTGATACTCAATCCCTGTGAACCAAAAAGAAAATAAATAAATACTAAATCATTCAACAAAAATAAATTATCGTAGTTATTTGTCATAATTTGGAAATATTCTCTTGTTGATTAGCATCTCTGTGGGTAATAAAAATGGAGAAAAAATCCATCAGTTATAGCGAGTATTGTATTTCGAGGTACTGGTACCTTGCATGCCATTCTGCAGTCGATCTTGGTGTCAAATCTATTGGCGCTTCCTTCACAGCCTCCATATTGGAACTTCTTGCATTTGTTTTCTTCTACGCTGAAATAGAATTTCTCTTCAAAGTCAGGGCATGGACCTGGTGCAGCTTCCTCTTCGAGGCAATCCGCTGCAAAATCATTAGCCACTCGCATTTGCTTATATGTTACAAGCAAATAGACGAACCTGGAGGACTGAAAGTGGCGCAGGCTGCCTCGCATTGCGCTATGCTAGCGAAATTATTGGCATTCCCACCAACTCCAGTGAAAGTGAATTCCTGGCACTGACACTTGTTGCCGTTGAAATAGTACCTTGTAACCGAGTCATTACCTGAACCAACGTCTGAATGAAGTTCACAAGCTGCTACGTAGTCTGGTGAGATATTTCCGATTTAGATACCGTAACCCGTAGTTAAAAACCACCCACTTTCGGCATTGCATTCAAAAACGGGTTCGGAGATTTTGTTGGGGACGACGTCACCGTAGTGACATATGGTCTGATCACCAACATCATCCTCAACTACTTTGCCCAGTGATCCCTCCGGACAAGCTGACTTGATGGTGCAGAACATGTCCACTTTCGATGGGTCACCATTCTTATCGTACCTAGTATCCCGCTGGCATATGGCCTGTAAGAGATCAATACATCAGGGAGAGATGAAAGGTTTATTTGATCGAACCTGGTCATTTCCCGGGCAAGTCTTCATAGCTCCCGCATCATAACAAGCGGCCATGGATTTTTCGTTGTTACACGTCCAGCATCTTATAGAAGCGTTGTAAGCTTCATTGGTTTCTGGGTTGACTTGGTTGTTGCATGGGTATTTGGGTTCTGTTGAGGGGTTCAACAGCTAGGGACCATTCAAAGCATCTTCATCATATACTTACCCGTGCAATCGCTAGCAGGGACGCAGTCGCTTCCTCTCGAGATGAAACCCTCCTTACAGAAGCAGCCCTCTTTACAAGCGTTCAAAGTGGCAGCGCTCATCTTTTCGCACTCTTTACCATTGATGTCTTGACAAGTAGGAACGCATGTACTGCCGCATGAACGGTACTCAGCGTTTTCAGGACACCCAGGGGCTAAAATAGGGGTTAGGAGTCCTGTATGATGAACACAATGACAACTCACGACAAAAATCATAAGAGCGCCATGCTATGTCATCAATTTCGTGGTCAGCCAGGCAGGTAGCTACGAGATTAGACGCTTGAATACACACAAACTTTGTATCGGTGGCGTTCATGATACAGGTATCGAACACACAGCTCGAATAGTACTCCTCAATACTTTCTTCAGACAAGAATTCCAAGCAAGCCTATAATATTGGCAAAACATGGTTTCAGTATTTTCAAAAGTTAGCTGAATCGTTACCGCAAGTGGTCCTTCTTTATCCTTGATCGGTGCACATATGTCAGCGGCCCCCATTGCCTCGCATTCACATTCAGTGGGCACTTCCGGTGGTAGGTCGCAGTCGTCAGAGCACCCTTCGTCAGCGTCATCCAATGCGTGAAGCCAAGAATTTCCAAACAGGGCTTCGTCTTCGGTCTATAAAGAAATGAATGTCGATACCCATTGTAACATACCCTGTTTCATAAACTTACCATGTCTCCAGATTGGACTTTGGCTTCCTTAGGAAGGCAGACAGAAGAAGGTCCAATTACCAGGTCATCCGCCGGATCACCATCCATGATTCCACACAATCCACATGTTTTGAAGGCCATTTTCGGGTCCACGGTCACCCTCACCGAGTAAATGCGGTCCCATTGGACTGTTAGCCCCAAAGAGGTGGCCTCAACGTACTGAGAACATCATGTTGGAGCCTCAGGTGGCATACCAGTGGCAAATATAACTTACCACGTAGTTCGGCTGATCATATACACGTATCTCAGGAGTAATGTCCTTGGGTAGAGTAATAATTTCGGTTTTCAAGCTTACAACACCTTCTTGTTGCAAGAGTATTTCCTGTGAAATAACCATGTACATATAATGGGAGCATATCATGAAACTACTTACGATGTTTTGCTTTGGAAATAAGACAGTCACTTCGTCCACTTGTGCAGCAGATTTGCCTGGTCTACTCCTGCGGTTGTTAATCACAACCTGTTATTAGGCATAAACACCATATACACACGCGAATATATACTGATATTTACTTCGAAATTGGGTTCCCCATTTGGCACACCTGTCAAGCAAGCGTCTCTGGCCAAAGTGTACTTGCATTTACCATGGAATGTGTGCTTTCTGTCATCAAAGCTGTGGCAGTGAGGATCTCCAGAGCAATGACAGGTCTTGGGACCTTTAATAAAGGTGTTTACCCTCGTGAAATACTTAGCAATTGCTAGACTTACCAATGCACTTTCCTTCCACAAAGAGAGTTCCATCAGGGCACGCACACTGCCTCACTCCATCCAACACAACACACTCTTGACCTCCTGTGCAGGGGTTCTCAGTGCACTCGGGTGCACGTCCAGGTCCAGTACAGGTACATAGGGCTGTGCAGTTTTCAAGCATCTCCGTTCTACCAGGCTGAAAAAACAGTGTGCTATTCATTTCAGGTCACCCCAGCAAGTCACATACCAGCAGCTCAGTTCCGCTTTCTTCATGCTTGCAGGTACAGAAGGACTCTGGAAGGCATGCTCCATTGTGCACAGTGAAGCCTTCATCACACTCGCATCCACCAGCACAGTTGTTCGAGGCTTCTTCGTCGCAAGCAGGGTCCTGGGTTCCATCGGGGTATTCACAAGTTGCTGGGCACGCTGATGGGCAGGAAGAGTATGTGGCGTTGGTCGGACAGGCAAGAGCTAGTGGTATCCAGCTGAGGGATTGACATGAACAATTATGCTTATGCACTCACGACAGAACTCCGCGGATCTCCAATTCACGCTCATATTATAGAGAACCTCGCAATCGTTAGCCAATTCAGATGCGTGGGAGCATAGAAGGTTGGTGTCATCATCCTCTGTGCATAAATCAAATACACAACTCTCAAGGAACGGGGCGGTGGTTCCTTCTGGAAGGTTATTGATACACTCCTGTAAAATAAAACCATGTAACTATGTCAAAAAGTACCATTTGCTTATGACACCTTCAATGCGCCTTTGGGGTCAATCAGAGGGCTACAAGCTGCTTCAGCTTCTACTTTGTCAGCTTCAGTGCAATCAGGTATGAGCGTCTGATTTGTGCAAGTCAAGATGCAATCAGCATCGGTGCCCACTTCATATAGCCAAGTCGTCGTCCACTTTGCTGGGTCATCAATCTTCGATTCAAGTAGCTCGATTGTAATGTTAAGTTATGTAGTGAGTATGCTTACAAGGTCACCCAGGTTTAAATCAGTTGGAAGGTTCATGGGGCATAAATTGTCATTAGGCCCAACGACCATATCATCGGTGTCATCACCATTGTAGTTGCCACACAGACCACACATTTCACCCATGTATTCAACATCAACTGTCACCCGGACAGATTGGACACGGTCCCACATGACTTGTACACCATATAACGTTTCGATGTACTAGGGGAAATGTTTTCATACGACACCGGTAAACATTTAACAATAAAACTTACGATGTAGTTGGGTCGCTCATGGACGTATAGATTGTCACTGACAGTGTATGGCAGAGTGTCGATTAACTTATCGTCCACTGTAACCGACCCGCCTTGTCCAAGGGTAATGGTCTGAGCAGTGAAAGATTTGAGATGTGTAATCACACTTCAATGCAAACTCACGTGTTTATCGGCTTTGAGTGAAACTTCTTTCACCCATGTGACCTTTGTCTCCTTTCCCCTTTTCCAGTTCTTTACAATAACCTCGTAGTTGGGCGCTTTGCCTTCTACAGGAATTCCCTCAGCGCAATTGTCTCTTGCGGCAACATACGAGCAGGAACCCATTGACTTCAGGCTTGGGCCATCGAATTGGTAAACGTGGGGATCTCCAGTCAGACGGCACACCAACGGGGCTGATGGAGATATACATGAGGTAACTCTTGACAGCAACATCTTATACCTACCTCGGCAAGCACCATCATGCCACGTATGCCCCTCTTCGCAAGTACAGGCCACGACTCCATCGACTACTCCACATATCGAAGAATCGGGACAAGCGTAATCTGAACAGTTAAGAGCCTCAGCGCCGGGGGACAAGCAAGCACAGTAAGAAGTGCAGTTGTTTCCCACTACCATAGTTCCAACCTTGCATGACAAATGAAGAGAGAAATCATGGGAAAATTGCAGGTCAAATGGACTCACTGGAAGAATTTGTCCATTGTACGGACATCCACAATTTTCCTCCTCAATGCACTCGCCATCTTCAAGGACGTAGCCTTCTGTGCACTCACAGCCCTCTTCGCACTCGACCAAATCATCCACTGAGCATACTACATCAGGGGAATCCAAACACGAGGCTTGGTCGCACATTTTGACGCAACTGCTGTACACAGAACCAACTGGGCAGGCCATGGCTACGGTATGCAGAAAACCTCGTTTATTCAAAGTATGTCTTGTTCTACTAATACTCACGGCAGAAGCTGGCATCCCTCCAAGTACCCTGTGATATCCCATACTTGCTATAGCACTTAGCTGCTAGCATTTCAGCATGTTCGCAGATCAGGCCAGCGGTTTCATTTGTCAGACAATAATCATAGTAGCAAGCTAGGTAGAACTCCATGTGGTAAGAGTCGCCTGCAGCAACGATTTGCTCAATGCATTCCTGGGTGTACATTGGTGTTGTGTTAGAGAATCACGCGGTACAATACCTACTGCAAAGCGACCATCTTCTTCTTTAAGAGGCATGCAATAATCTTTGGCTTTATCAACAGTGTTCACTGGACACGATGGAGGCACAATTTTATCACCACAAGCCTCGACACAGAATGGATCGTCTTCGTCGATAGCATACAGCCAGGTTTCCACGAAGTCCTCAGTTGAATCAGCCTGGAAGTAATTTGTCACTAAAGTTCCTCAAGATAATCATACCACTTACGAGGTTTCCGGCTATCGTTGCAGTGCCATTAGCTAAACACTGAGAGCTGGGTCCAGCGATAAGATCATCGGTCGGGTCGTTGTTGAAGACACCGCAAATTCCACATGTTTTGTTTATGTAGTGGAAGTCAACTGTGACTTTGACGTTCTTATTGCCATTCCAGCTGACCTCAATTCCTTTGTTGGTTTTCACCCACTGTTTAACAGCGTCTACAGTTTTCATTCTCAAATCTTCGCATTTTTACGTACAACTTTTTTGCCGAGCTTCTTCGCCCAGACGTCTCCACCGTGCAGTTTGACTGGCAATGCAAGTACACCGACACCGTTCACAGAAACCACATTTTCTTGACCAAGGAGGATTTCCTGGAAATAATTAACAACTGACTTTAAAGTTATATTGCTGTACGATTTGCACACCGTTCCATTGAGTTTGACCAGCACAGATTTGACATAGCTGGCGTGGACTTTCTCGTCCTTACGCCACGTGTCAATGATGACTTCAAAGGTGGAATCACTAGAAGGCAGACCTTTGTGGCACCCATCTCTAACCAGGGTGTATTGGCAACTTCCTTGATATTCCAGTGTATTACCATCAAACTGTTCAAAATGGGGGTCTCCGTGGGCAGAACATGTCGCCGGTGGAACTGCAGAAGACATTCAACACTTTTGTTTCACATAATGGTGTTATCATGTTACACAATTAAGCATAAAAACAGTGTTTTGATCATTAATAATGGATTATTTGCTATCTCGCCTTCTGGGTTGGCAAGGGGACCTGGAAACAGAAGCAAACAGGCACAAATATAGTTTCATATAATTTCAATAAACTATTGTACTTACCCATGCAGCTGTCGTGTAAACTTTTGACTCCTTCCTCAGTATACTTTGCAATAACATGGTTGAACAAAAATACGCAAGTGATGTGGCCTCGGAATGTTGACACAACCTTGACCGGTTCGTCCTTTCCTTCGGTCAAGTACTTAGACGCTCGCCCTATTTGGATTTTAGTCGCAGGCGAGATGACATCGCTGTTGGCTTTGGCCTCCGGATTGTAGAGAAAAGGTCCTCTGTATGTTTGATATTAAAACAATGAGAGCTACGAGCGAATAGACGTACCGGGCAACGCCATCCACGTACAGAAACATCGTCTCGTTGAGAGGGGCCCCAGAGAGAGCAATACGACTCCACTTGCCAGTATTCAGAGGTGTCGAGATGAAAGCCAACTCCTCTCCAAATTTATTGAAAACAAACACTTGCAGAAGGCCACCAGCCTGTTGTTGTACCACGGCGACAGTGTCATCATTCTGCAAATAAGATAACTATTTATGTTTGTTTTAGAAGTTAACACATTCGAGAGTGTCGGTGGCTGTAAGGTCCTCAGTACAATAAGTATTATAAGCCGATTGTAAAATTAAGAAAAGGAAGATGTATATATACAAGCTTCTAAAAATGCACAAGAGAACGATCTCTTCTGGTTTCATCGGAGTTGGAAATGAGACGGAAGCCACTTTGGTGACATCAACTTAAATAATGTAATTATAAGTCCTTCTCATAATATGGTGACTGTGAATAGAGAACCACAATGGTTCTTTGTAGAGCAAAACCGCATGATAGAAAGAAAAACGATATTCCATGCATGAAAACAAGTCACTGTCGCTAAAAGCCGATGCATGGTCACTAATAAGTCCATAAATTTATGCCAGTTCAAGGGTTGATAATAGTAGTTTTCTTGCCCCCTCCAGAAGTGATTAAATTAATTGAATATCCTTATAGATATCGTCTGGAGTTGAACGATCTCGAGCCATAATTATATTAAACGTTACAGCAGCAAGGAAACGCCCACTCACCTCATCCAAAAAGGATAAAATTGGTCCTTCACGTTCGAAAGTTCCAGTATCCGGTTTCACGTAAGCGACCAATCCGAATACTTTAGGACTGATGTTAGCAACCGAGTTGTCAATTTCAACATAGGAATCATCGGCTCCAGAGAAGCGAGTAGTTTTGTAATTAGTGGAGGGGAATTTCTCAAACATTTGAAGGTTGAAGGGAGTGCCGTCCATGTTGTTTTCACTCGTGTCTTTAAAAGGATTGCCGTACTTGCTGTTCATACTCCATGCTCCCATTCGCTCAGCATTTGTCCTGACTGTTGGTGGAAGATAAGATTATTAATATGGATTCACAAAATGTTGTGGCGGTAAAAGAATTTAGGGGACGAAATAAGGTTGTGGTATGTGAATGTCCGATTGGGAGGCGGGGCTCGAAGCTTATCATTGTATCTGGTATTGTAAATTCTTGCATGTGAAGACGAAGAAAGAAGTTGTTACCGCAGCGACACTCCGTATCTTGCGTGTTGCTTGTTTTTCATTCACGTGTTAATTGTAAAACTTGTTTCATCTGATTACATAATAGTGACATTCAGTATACTTCATCTCGCTCTCAACCGCTCCGTCCTATAGTTAATAATAACTGTATAAACAATACAGATCAATGTCAAGAGCATTTTCAGGTTCAGTCGTAAATCTCTCCACACCAAGCACTCGCTCTCGCACTTTTAAGAGCTCTGTAGCTAGGTCTGCAATAGGTAGCAGTTCATCCGCTGGTTTATGGGGAGATACAATGCGTCGTATGTTAAGATGGAGATCAGCATATGCGTCCACCCCGCGTGTGTCTCGCAAATGTGTGAGATTTCTGCCAATCATTGATGACACTGAGTGCTTTGCTCCTAAAGCGAGCAATCTGACGACAGTATTGCTGCTTTGCTCCATGGTAGCGTAAAAACGGACGAAACGACACTCAAGGCTGCACTGAAGCGGCGGTCGTCCCAGGAGTACAGGCAGTTTAAGTAATCTTCGTACAGCTTTTCTCTCTGCCACAATGACCCTCGTCCAGCTGGATGACCCTAAGGTCCATAACTGTACAAAAGGTCCATATAGTACAATGAATTTGAAACTCCAACCTTTATACTTCAATTTCCTCTTTTTTCAATATCACGAGCATTTACAGAAACTCACGCAACCGAGGCATCTCCAAGGGATTAAACACATCATTGTCCAGTTCTACTCTACTCTTTCGTGTTTGTTTGTCGTTGTTGTTGTTTTTTTTTTTTTTTTTTTTTTTTAACTTGCCATGACTTATCATTTTGGTTTAAAACGAAGGAATATTTATCAATTGCCGATTTTATGGTCCCAAATGTCGTAGATTTCCGGTACAAGTCTGAGTTGACAAAAGTAAATGTTGATGTGATACTCACCGAAGAAGGACGCAATGAAGGCAAGCCAGAGTGCGAGTGGCATCATGGCGAGCTGGAATGTCGGCTTGCGAAAACAGAAAAGCAGCACGCAATTTTTAGTGACTGATGCCGATGAGTAATTGATATATATATATATATATATATATATATCCAATTAGTCGGGATGACACATGGTAATTACCCGCAATTAGGCACCACGGATCATTCCGATACATTCTGATCGCCATTGAGAAGTGTTTTTGTAAACTAATTAGCTAGCAATTGTTAAAAAATAAAACACAATAATGATATGCTGTTTACTGTATGCAGCCAAATGTGACCAAATGTAAATCTGAATCTATATCTGCTCAGCGTGTGAGCCTTTGGAGTTTTGGCATGCAGCTATTAGGAGTTCACGCTTCAATTTTTTTTTTCTCTCGGGTGATTTAACTTTTAATTTAAATTCATTTTTATCTTCCACGTTTATGAAATCAAATGCCTATTAGCTTTAGATCTACCCAATAACTTTATATTTTTTAGTCGAAATTGAAAACTTTACTCTTTAACAGCCCAGTTTCGAATTGATGTCAGAGATAGCTATCACTGATGTCAGCCTCATGACTCACGCTTGACTAAAATTGAAGCGCGAATATAGCCATCATCTTAGCTCAGAGTTTTAGCTCGCTGATGGGTCAACCGGATGGCTCACGGGATGGCTATCACAGGACTCACACGCAGCCATCGTGTTAGTTCACTGATGGGTCGCCGTTGGCTACCAGATTACCCATGGGATAGCCACCACAACACTAACCGTGTTAGTTAATTTGACATTGGCTAATTTACATATCATTTGCATAATTATTGAATTACATGTGCATTAGCTAATTATTAATTATGCCATATTGCTGTGCTTTCAATAATGAAAGAAAGAACTCCAGAAAACAGTTTAAATTGCATTCATTAATTATTACTCAATCAAATCAATTCAAATGAGAAGTCATTGGCTGGCGTTCTTCGCAGCTCGAGTTGAGCGAGCTTCATCATTGGAGATCTACCGCTCCACGTGGATTTCCATCTCTTGGCGAACACTTTATGTAACATTTCCGGTCTTGGCCTGCTGTTGAATTTTCGTATAACGCTGGAATAATGAAACAACATAGATAAAACACATCACACCAAAATATTATACAAATGTAAATATACATGTATACAGTGTGATTACTTAAAGGCGACTTTATAACCTTGCGTAAAGTGATCAATCGATATCATAATAAGTAAGTAAGTAATATAATGAACAAGAACTTACGGAGTGTTCCAGTACAGTAGGCTGGCGTTTTTCTCCTGTGGACGCCGTGCGGTTGTACTTGGCGATCACATTATCGGTGACGATGGAGCCTAATATCTTTCTCAAACCTCGTCGACGTTTTGTTGACTATACCCTTTGTCCCATTAGGTAACATAAAAACACAGTAGGCATTATTCTGTCCCAATCAATGACCCCACTCACCACCTGTTTCCCTCTGCGGTCTTCTGTAAGTCCACTACAGAAGTCTTCAATCTCCCCCTCCTCGTCGAATG